>QOVD01001859.1:0-12005 GCA_003521225.1 Tuber microsphaerosporum
CACCCCCTCCCTCCAGACCACATTCACCTCTCTCCTGGGAGACTACACCAGTCTCTAGACCCTACTGTCTTCCTTTTACCTCTTTTTCCTTTCCCTGCAGATTCCTGATTCCACCCGAGTACAGTTCGGCATCGGATCTAGATTTACTATCGTTGTTGTTATAATAGGAATCTTCACCCCACCTTTTAGTCTCCATTTCCTTCCTTTTGCGTAACAATTTTGCATTCAAGTTTAGATTAATCCCTATTCCCCACCCATACATCCTAACTTTCGCCCTTTTTCATTTTTTCCATATTACTCCTCGAGCCCCTACCAGCAATCTATGTACAATAGTAACTTTCTCAGAAAATTCCTTTATCCCATCTGTGGCTATTGAAGATACAGTGTTTCAACCATAACCTCGTGATATTCCCCGAGACCGAGTGATAGAGCTTAAGACGGCCGAACCTCTAGGTTCTCTCCGAGTTAGACTAGGGTAGACTAGGCCCAAAAAAGCGCCTGGGTTACTACGATTAGCTATGACAACCCCGTATCTAAGGTATCGCTTACCCCTTCTATGCCCTTTAACCCTCTTAGTCCTTTCATCTATTCCCATACGGTTCAACAATCACGCTAGAGCTTACTAAAAATATCTATTATCCGCTAAGCACTCTAGTGATGATACTAGACTCCCACATCCCCACCTATGATATGGAGTCCTATTTGGTCTCTCTCTTGTCACCTTTCACCCCTAGGCCCTTTATTCATCCAAGTATGCTTTCCTCCCTCCCGTCCGCCTTGTTTTCACTTCCGGCTCCACGGACAAGTATTCATACGCGTGTACACAGTAGATCTCCAAACTAAACACACTACGGCTCATCAAGAAAAATGTCGGTCGATCTAGTTAGTTAGCCTAGGAGTGTGCAAAGCAACTCCCCACCCCAGCAACCGCCCACAACCCACCACATCTCACATCCCATATGAACTCCCCGAAATGGTGACACCAAGCCCTACACCCCACCACCACCAAGTATAGCAAGACCACCCACTTCATCGCGCACCCCAACATACCCATTCCCAACCTCCGCCTTCGCCCCCTACTTTCCATCCTCGAAATCGAGTGACCGCTCATGGCCCCAGTCAAGCATCCAATCCCACCCTCGGTTCAAACAAAAGAATTCAGAACGCATATATGTATGAGAAACAGCCAGCCGATAAATTCCTCATGCCCTATTACATTCTACCCCATGTTTAACGGTTGTCGGACAGGAGGATAAAATCGTTAGCCCGGGGGGAGAGGGGGGGTGGTGGCTTCGAGCACGATTTCCCGGAGCTAAAAAAATGCCCCCGCGGAGGAGGCTGGTTTGTAGAGGGTGCGAAAGCAATTATGTAGTTCCGCAGGGATACGTACCCCCCGCAGGACAGTTAGCTAGGCTTTCCTTGCGAAAGAAAAGAAGCCATGGACATAGACCTCCCAGTTTCACTCTTGTTGGTCACCTTCTCCCTCTAGTTCATTGCAGCACTATCTGTGTTAAAAATGTGATTGCCCCCTTAGATATTTAAATATTGGTATAGGGTAACTTGCCCAGTATAGAATAGCACTCCGCCGATGACAAAGTACGACGACTCCCACATGGGGGTTAATATAAAATTCATGCCGTTTCTCACCTAATGATTTCATTCAAAATTGTGATCAACTATTACACCATGAGTGGCAGCCTTAATATTGTAGTACCTGGTTCAGCTATTTGGTAACATGCATGGCTGATGAGTGCAATGCCACACCCCCCTCCTCCTCTCCCGGACGATACCTGCAGTCCCCTCTCCTTGGCCATCCGGCCGGACCCCCAAGATGCCCGTCTATCCCATCCTCACCCGAGGAATAATAGACTGCAAGCTCGAATTCACTCCTCACATCAAACAGCCCTCGGTCTTTCCCTTTTTAAAACTCATCTAAAGCTGAGCACTCTATCATGATATGTATGTCAAAATATCTGAACCACCATCACAGCGCTTGCACATCATATTCCAATTTCGCTCGCCCAATCCGTAAGACTTCCAAAGTAACTTCTATTCGGCCTCATCTCATGTGTCCTACCCGCTTGGAACTTCCGGAGCGGACTGTACTACTATATACAGTATCCAACATATATTCGGCAAGGGTATCTGGCTCCTTGGAGAATTTAAGGTTATAATCTACCTTATGCTTGTATACCATAGCACAAAGGCCACACAAACACTACGGCCCTATCTCAGCTGTTCGCAACAGTAATTACATGGCGAAACAAGGTAAGAAGGGTGAGTTCATCACACCGGTTCACAACACCAACCACGTCTCCCTTCTCTCACCATAGGTGACTCGCTACTATTAAATCAACCCCTTAGTACTCACAGAGTAAATTTGTCCATTCGCATAGTGGTAAGTTATTATACCATGCGTATAGAGAATGAACCGAAAGCCGGAGCCAATGGCTCATCACTTCCGGTCCCCCTACAAAACAATGTTTAAGGTGGTGAGCTCGAGCTTGCTAGCTTCACCTACCAGGGTCCCCCAATACTGGGGCAGCGGCCTTAGGAATCTTTTTTCATCTTTTTTTTTCACTTTCGCTAAGCCCATTGCCGAATACAAAAACCAACCGGGTCATTCGCCCCCTTTCGCTTAGCACCTGCAACACATACAAAAATGTGCTCGAGTAATGTCTTCGCATATATTCGTATGTGCCTTCACTCTCCTTACCACGCCCACCTCACTGTTCTCAACAAATACTCACTTTATCAAAAAAAAAACCCGTGGGGATCTATAGAATTAAAGAGGGGTCGATTTTAAGTAGTTCTATAGAGAGTTTTTCTCTGAAAATTCCATCGCTGTCAGGTTGGTTCGTTGCTAGATTTGATCCTAACGAAGGTCGATTTTTCAGAGCCCCGGCATCATAACATATTATCTCAGCTAGTATGCTTGTATATTTGTAAGGCTAGCTAAGAGCTTATAGAGTGTTTATGGTAAATAACCCAGGGGTATTCGCTAGTTTTGAAATTTAGCAAAATGTCCATCTGTTCGATCCTTCTAGTGACTCCCCATGCAATGCCTGGGCTAATGGAGCTCATGATCGATTAGCGTATTGGCTTAGACAGTAGGAAAAGAGAATTCGGAAGAATAGTACCGTAGATGTTATTGATGGCACAGTATTTAGTTCGTCTACGAAAAAAAAAGAAAGAAAGAAAAAAGGCGGGTAGGATTAAATTAAATCCGCATAATGCAAAGTAATCCGCTTCTACCCAACAGCGGAGCCGCAAAGCCCTCGTCCACCCTCAACCTCGTTAAGCTCCATAACAACGATTACCCACCCCCACTATGATACGGTACATGAATCGCTAATCCTATCACGTATTACCCCCAACCACCACTGCTCTGAGACCTCCGAAAAAACATGAGCGACAAGTTCAATAGAGAAAGCGAAACCTAAATACTACTTGTAGCCAGCATTGGTCTATTGATCGCTGGAAATGAGCTGGGTGGCCCGTTGTTGCAGGGTCAATGAGGTCGAGGGCGGATGGGGATTCTGCGGCTCCGGAGGTGCTAGTATCGGTTCATCTGATAAGCATCCTGACTAAGTGCATCACGTGAGCTGCCCCAGTCTTTCAAGTTTCCGGCCCTCGGTTCTGGATTTCGGGGATCTTGAATAACATTTATGAGGCCATCGCCCAGAGCAGACCCCCATGGGCGATGCAAGATTACCGTTACTACCTCTCGCAATGTCAGTCCCAGATTCGAGTACCGGCATTTGGATAACTTTAAGCTGCCTCACAGCGGGATGCATGCAGACAGTGAGAGCTCTCTGGGTAAACTACTCGTAATTTTCTGACGTTTGTAAACACAACTGATATTGCATATGGGCAAAATCATGAGGCTCTGACCGATTTTTTGCCCATATGCAATAGCAGTTGTGTTTACAAACGTCAGAAAATTACGAGTAATAGGGGGCGGAACGGCCCGCAGATCAAAATCAAGCTACCGGTCCTGCAGAGTGAGTGAGGTTATGCCGGAACAAGAAAGAGCGAGATCGGGCAACGTGAACACCGGTACAAGGGGCTCAAGTCTACAGGTTGGGCACCGAATCTGCACCAGTAATTTATCGGTAAGTTGTCGGTAGTTGTAAGCTCAAACTTCTCTCGTGACTTCCACCCCAGTCTCACTAGTCCAGGGCAAACTCACTTGCATCACCTAACTTTATCCAGTGTCAGGGACTAGCTCTATTGAAACGTCATAGCCAACCGATTCCCTAGGATCCAGGATCGTTCCTGCGGGATAACCCCCAAAAGTCTGATCCGACTCCGTCATGCCATCCGGGACTAATCCGATTTGCCAAAGCTTCCGGGGCGCCTAAAGCATAGCACATCACTCGCTTCCGGTTCCAATTTCCCTCTCGGATAGTGCTTGGGGCGAGAGAGACAGGCATGGAGAAGAAGAAAAAAGGTACAGTAAGGAAAAAAAAAGGGGGGACACGGTGGAGATGATGGAGATGGCGGGCCACGTGGTTTGAGGGGGAAGTTATCTGTTTGATTGCCTCACAGGATGATTGTGCTAGGCTCTGCTAGTATCGGTAGGGGTTGCTCCTACGATGTTGACAGAGTTGACGATGCTTTAAATAGGTTTATAAGGAGCCTTTTTTTATTCAATAATATTGTCCTTTACGCATTTACGGGTACTGTGCCCGGTGACAGCGCCGCCCCCGCCCGCTGCATCACGGAAAGGAGACTCAACTCGGACCAATCTCCCCTTAATCCCCTTTCTATAGTACATAATATCCTCGTATTCCCTCTCATTTTTTCTATGCTTACTTGTACCTATCCTATCTAGCGAACTCCTGCTCTGAATCTAAGCTATATAATTCTTCTTTACCCTTACCCTCTACTTTTGCTTACCGTCCCAAGTAGGTTTCACAATTACTTGTGCCCACTCGCCGGTTAGTTCTCGAGCTCCGGAGAAAGTCACGATCAATAACGTGCTTTTCGCGATGCCTTCCACCATCCCGGTTCGCCTGGCCCACCCACAGCACGCAGCAACGACAACGCCTGCCTGCTCACGCAGCATTAGCAACAGAGCTCCTCACAAGAACCACGACCAGTGTCCACTAATTATGAGCGGTCTGCCAGCATTCTCTCCGAATAATGGGAGCCGAGCGGGTACCCCGCTGCCTCGCTTCCTCGGTAAGTGTGTTTACGGATTCGCTCTTTCGTTTCTTTTTTCCCTGCTCCGCTTGTTTGAGAACCTCGCTTAAGCTAACACGAGCTTAAATCCTTGCAAATAGACAGCTATGGCTTCCCCATTAATCCTCCGGCCAGGAAAGGGAAGGAGGGGGGAGGAGTTATTGAGGAGGGGATACCGACGCTGTTGCATCGGGTTAAGCATAATGGGAGCATTTTATCGCTTTGTGTATCCGATACCTTGATTTATGCGGGCAGTCAGAGCGGGGAGATTCTGGTTGGCTTTTTTCTTTTTTTTCCTCCCTCCCTCCCTCCCTAGCTGATGGCGGATGAATGACAGGTGTGGTCGATTGAGACTTTTCAACTCGTCAAGAGCATACAGGCGCATCAGGGGAGTGTATTATGTCTTTACCTCTCGGACGATGGGTCAATTTTGTTCTCCAGTGCTGGTGATGCAATTATCAATGTGGGTCGATCGGATCACCGGATATGGGGGTTAGGTTTCGAGCATTGACCGTGTTTCTTTCTAGGTATGGAATGCGAAAACCTTCGAGAACCTTTACAGTATTTATTCTACTTTCGACGTCGGCGATGTATTCTGCGTTGTCTATTCCTCGGCGCTACAAACTGCGTACTTTGGTGCGCAGAATACTAGTATTCAGGTAACCGCACCCCCGGCACCTGGCAGGGGCAGGATGAGCGGTAATTGATTTATCGCGACTTAGTGGTACGACCTTAAAGTGAAAGATTCGCGACCCAGGCCTACGTTGACCTCCCACCCCTCATACCGCAACCATCGATTCTTTGATTCTAAAGGTCCCGGCGGAAGGACTACACCCAGATCAAAAATTGTGCCACCAAGCTCGAGGCTGTTGGAGGTTGCTCCCGAGAATATTGTACAGTATGCTCACTACGGGTATGTTTATTGCATGCTTCTCATCACACTTCCATCCGGGTCGGAAATCGGGGGTGCCGGAGGGGAGATGCTGCTCTCTGGGGGTGGGGATGGGGTGGTCAAGCTATGGGCCCTTGATCCAGTAACGAGCGCGATCAGAGATGTCAAGACCCTGAGCGCGGGTGATTCTGGAGTGCTAAGTATGGCGATCAACGACACAATGCTCTACCTCGGATTGACCGATGGCGAAATATACATTTGGGATTTGGACACTATGCAATTGATTCGTAGTCTCAAGACCCATTGCGACGATGTCTTGACTATGTCTGTTATGGGTAATTGCATCTTTAGCGGGAGTGCTAGTGGGTATTCGAGGGTATTACCCCAACTTCATTTATAGTTGGTAGGCGCTGACAATAAAATTGATAGAAATGGAATCAACGTTTCGAACATATGAGTCGCTGGCAATCTCACTCTGGATTGATCTTGGCTTCCGCTGCGACAAAGCGTCATGGGAGGCTGATCTACATTACCGGCGGTAATGACGACTGTGTCGCAATCTGGGACGCTTCTGCTCTTGAACAATTGGAATCTCAGATTTTGAAATCTCAGAATGACCAGCTCCTTTCCTCTCTGAGTAAGCTAGTTTCATTCCGTACGGTTTCTAGCGATCCTAGCTATGCCGAAGACTGTCGTCGAGGGGCGACTTACCTCAAGCAACTGTTCAAGCGGTATGGCGCTACGGCTACGCTCCTGCCATCGGAGGGGGGCAGAAACCCGATCGTTCACGCGAGGTTTGGCGGCTGCGGAGCCAAAAACAGGAGCAAAGGGAAAACCATACTGTTCTACGGCCATTACGATGTAATATCTGCTTCCGAGTCCGCCAAGGCTGGATGGCAAACGCGACCATTTGAACTAACGGGGATGAACGGATATCTGTACGGTCGAGGGGTATCGGATAACAAAGGCCCTTGCCTCGCTGCGCTGTTTGCCGCTGGCGAGCTGGTGCAGGAGCAAGAGCTGGATGCCGACATTACGTTCTTGATTGAAGGGGAGGAAGAAACTGGAAGCAGAGGGTTTGTTGATGCCGTCAGGAGAAACAAGGAGCTAATTGGTGATGTGGACTGGATCCTCTTGGCCAACAGCTACTGGCTTAACGATGATGTTCCATGCTTGACTTACGGCCTTAGGGGGGTAATTCATGCTACCGTGGTAGTGGAGAGTGATAAGCCGGATCTACATTCAGGTGTTGAGGGTAGTAGACTTAACCGAGAGCCCACGATTGACCTGGTAAACCTATTAGCAAAATTGACTTCCCCCGACGGGAAGGTTTTGATCCCTGGTGAGATTTCGTCTTGCGAGCATGCTGAAGTATTTATTAATTATATTGTCTACAGGGTTCTCGGAGCCCGTCCGCCCTATCACCCCTGCCGAAGAAGAAATGTACACCGCCATCACCAACGCCATTGTCAACAAACCTGATTGGTCCCATCTAACCGCAGCCCAGATAAAAGACCATCTGATGTCAAAATGGCGCTTCCCATCGCTAACAATCCACAAAGTCTCCGTCTCGGGTCCATCAAACGCGACCATCATCCCGCGCGCGGCGTCGGCTTCAATATCCCTCCGCATTGTCCCAGACCAGGAACTATCTGTGATAAAAGACCAATTAGTCTCGTACCTGCGCAGCGAGTACTCCTCGTTTAACAGTCACAACAAGCTCGACATCACCATAGACCACGAGGCAGAGCCTTGGCTGGGAGATCCTGAAAACGACGCCTTTAGAACGTTGGAAGAGGCCGTTATGGATGTGTGGTCTGAGGGGAATGGGGAACGGGTTAGGCCACTGTACATTCGAGAAGGTGGAAGTATCCCCACTGCAAGATTTTTGGAAAAAGAGTTTGGAGCCCCGGCGGCGCATCTTCCATGCGGACAGGCGAGTGATCAAGCGCATTTGGATGATGAGCGATTGAGGCTTGTTAATCTTTATAAGGTATGTTTTTCTCTTCTTGTGTTACCGAAGGGTTTTCCTATGTATACGATGATCACAGGGCTGATTCGGGTGTGTGTGGTACTTTAGAGCAAGGCGATCTTCAAGAGGGTGTTTAAGGAGTTACCGAAGAAGTAGACGCATCTATTTTATATTTTATCATATTGCCATAGATTGTTGTGATTGGTTGGAGCGATCGGGAGAGGGGGGGAGGTTTTCTTGTAATACCCTACTTGAAGACCGGGCATTCGTACGGCAGTTGCATGTTTATCTACGCTTGTGAAGATAGCTGCGGTGGGGCACCGCGCTGTGTCACCCGTCCGGTACGGTAGATGTTTGCTGTATCACCAGAATAAATTCCTCATCAGTTGGTTTTGTAATTGAGTAGTTCGGCGGTCGCCGTGTGTTGTAGAGCACGTTTCTGCAGAAGCCCATCTCTATGGTCTTTAAATGCGAGGGTTGTAGTGGTGGTGGTGGCGGTGGTGGTGGTGGTGGGCAGCTTGTTTCCTATCCAGCAAGCCGGGACACCCGAGCGGCTGATATCACACAGAAAATCTGATTAGCGAACACATTCAAAGCCACAAGAGATAAGAATTCGCCACCACAGCCACGTTTGGACCCACAAGCAAGAAAGAAAATCCAAGAATAATCCCAACCTCCAGCAGGCAGCCCGTGACGACAACTATCTTCTACCTTAATTCCTCGTTCCTCTCTTTCTCTTTCTCTTTCCTTTTTCTCCCCCTTTTCCTTTTTTCTCTTCACAACAGCACCGCCCAGCAATGGCTATACCAGCCAGATCGCCCTTAGCGGGTCTCACCCGAGTCGCTCTGCTCCTTACAACATCCTTACCGCGTTTACACTCCCACCCGTTGTACAAGCGCGAGAAAGGCGATCCCGAATCGAGCGGATTCTGGGTTAATGTCGGCATCGCTCTCCTCCTCGTCCTCCTCGGTGGTATCTTTGCCGGACTTACCCTAGGTCTGATGGGTCAGGACGAGATCTACCTACAGGTGATTGAACAATCCGGAGAAGGCGCGGAAAAGACTCACGCACAGAAGGTTTTACGCTTGCTGAAGCGCGGGAAGCATTGGGTTCTTGTCACTCTCCTGCTGAGCAATGTCATCACCAACGAAACCTTACCGATCGTTCTGGATAGGAGTCTTGGCGGGGGATGGCCAGCTGTCTTGTCCTCTACCGTTCTTATCGTAATTTTTGGAGAGATTATTCCGCAGTCGGTTTGTGTTAGGTACGGATTGAGTATCGGGGCTTACTTGTCGCCGTTCGTGCTCGGGTTGATGTACCTCATGTATCCGGTTGCGTATCCGACTGCGATGTTGTTGGATTACATTCTTGGGGAGGATCACGGGACGGTTTATAAGAAGGCGGGATTGAAGACGCTTGTTACACTGCACAAGAACCTTGGCCCGTCACCTTCGGAGAGGTTGAATCAGGATGAGGTCACCATTATTTCGGCGGTCCTGGACTTGAAGGATAAGCCGGTCGGTTCGATCATGACGCCTATTAAGGATGTGTTTACGATGTCTTCGGATACGGTTCTCGACGAGCGGGCTATGGATCGGATACTTTCGGCCGGTTATTCTAGGATTCCCATTCACGCCCCCGGTGAACCGTCCAATTTCGTTGGCATGCTGTTGGTTAAGATCTTGATTACTTATGACCCGGAGGATGAGAAACGTGTGGGGGAATTCCCTCTGGCTACGCTACCGGAGACCAGAGAGGAGACTAGCTGCTTGGATATTGTCAATTTCTTTCAGGAGGGCAAGAGTCACATGGTTCTCGTCAGCGATTCTCCCGGTGAGAATCACGGCGCGCTCGGAGTTGTCACTTTGGAGGATGTTATCGAGGAATTGATCGGAGAGTAGGCTACCCTGTGATTTAATTGCTTTGATATGTGCTAATTTGGAATAGAGAAATTATCGACGAGTCTGACGTCTTTATCGACGTTCACAAAGCTATCCGTCGCATTAACCCTTCCCCGCTATCCCGCCGCTCAATTTCTACCCATTTCCCTTCCCTGAATGAGGTAGTCGTCTCCACCACCAGTATTGCCGCCTCGGTTGCCGCCCCGGAGTCAACAAACCATCCAATCGGACCTAACCACAAACAGCCCGAGGATCTCCTAATCCACGACGGTGACTCACGAAGCACAAACTCGGCCTCACGCAACGATAGCGATCCTAGCCACCCTTGCCCGCCAACTACCGTCCGTCACTTAAGCCAGCATGCCTCCCTTGCTGGTATCCCAGAAAACGTTCACCCGCAGCTAAGGGGCCTCGGGCCCGCAAACCTGGCCGGAAACCCCAAGTCTACAAAGTACAAGGCCGTTAAGATCAAACCTGCCGGGAACCAAGACGATCATGTCCGCCTACCCGTATTGGTGGGCGAAGGCCTTGGCCAGGTGATCCAAGCGCACGACCTCCGCGCCGCCTCGCCAGCAATTACCCTCACCGGCGGCGAGAACTCGCAAATCGACGGCAATGGCAGCAACGATGGCACACTACTTGCTAACCCCTGGGCCACAGCCTCCGACTCAGCGCTCCTTCTGAAAAAGCCAAACTCCAAGGGCGAATACGAGGAGGGCCCCGATACGGAGAACGCCTCCCGAATCGGGAGCGCTAAGAAGCGCACTGTCAGGAGCGGGAGTCTTGTCGAGCGTGTAGAGCACGTTAGCGGTTTGCCAAAGACTGTGATTGAAACCACTAGTAGCGGTAGCGAGGAAAGTGGCAGTGGCAGCGAGAGTAATGGAAAGGAGAAGAGGGGGGGGAGGAAGGATAGGAAGTGGGGAGGTAAAGGGGATGACGGAGAGACAAGGCCGTTGTTAGGTGGTTGGGGGGGCGGCTAGTCTGCTTTGCTAACGAGTGATTAGGGGATATCAAGGGATAGAAGCGGTGTAAAAATAATTGTAACTTTTAAAAAATTCCTTTTACTATTCACTTTTGTTATTTCGCCACTCTTTTTTCTTTTTCCCCCAGTTGGTGGGCTGGTCATTTACTCTATCGTACTTGCTTTACTGCACTGTGCCGTACTCGCTACAGCATTACTGCATCGTTACAACCGCACAGTAGGGCACTCTATTAGCATGGCTATGATTAAATATTTTTAACACCTGTGGCTTTTTTTTTCTCTCTCTCTTCTCTTTTCTTTTACTATTCTTTTACTATTCTTCTTATTGGATATTCGTGATACAGGGAGTGGACAGACAAATGGATCAATGAACGGAACGGAATGAAATGGAAAAATGGGCAATTAGCAAACACAAGAATAAAAATAAAAGTATTCTTGTGGTTCGAATTGGTATATTGTGCGATATTGAGTTCTTTATTATATAATACTTTGTTGGTATGATACTGGTATAATATTATACCTCTCGTTCGTTCGTTCGTTTGTTAGTACTCTACTCTACCGGCCGGCGCACTTAACCGCACGATGTTGGAAATTTTGATGGTTTCTCTCGAGGGGTGAAGTAATCCGGGCCTCGGAGTAGCAATGGTAGTTCGTTGGAGGTGTACTTTTGTTATTGTATATTGCTGTACCACATGAGCAATCCCGAAAGAATACCTACACAGGTACCTGGGACGAGATGAGTTAGTATACTCTCCCCCGGACCAGTTCACTAAGGTGCAGGACTATAGTACTTTCTATAAGTCTACCCGGTCAGCACATCCTCCCGTGGCCGCTGCAGCAGAATGAGTGATAAGCCATGATTCCGGAATTGTCCGAGCGCTGGCAGTGTCGATTAGTAGTCCGTAATATATAATAATATTAAGGCTGTAGTAATATAGTCTAGCGAGTAAGTAACCTATCGAGATTTGGGTTGTGGCGCTCATACGGGGGTGTGTATCCTATAGTATTTGTAGGTTACTCTAGTAGAGGAGGTATTGGATGCACCTCCGGTGGTGGGTTAACTTTTGGTCC
>QOVD01001862.1:0-16451 GCA_003521225.1 Tuber microsphaerosporum
ATTTCCTATCTCACTCCTCTCTTGTTGTCTAGCTTAAACTATATTATATGGCTTTGGAAAATTGGGAGGCTAGATACAAACCGCTGCAGTTCGACCAAGATTCAGACCACGAAGTGAATTATGCAGTTAAATAGCGGAAGGAGCATGGCGCTAATCCGAACAAAACAGAGAGAGACCAAATTTTCTCTGTTGCTTGGACGACTGCCTGCAATTTTTGCTAGGATAGCACTTTGTACTATCTCTTGGGGCTTTGCTCCTGACAAAAATTATGAAGAAAGAAAGAATGGATAATCGGAACTTTTAGAAAAGCGAACTTGGGAAACAATGTATATCAAAAAATACCCGTTCTCGGGGTGACCTATTTTCCAACAATCATGTGCGAATAGTGCTTTTAAATACAAAAGATCGGTGACTCCGCCAGGGGTCCCCTTAACATGATCATACCATTTCCATCGTTTCGCCCGCCATTTCCTTACCCCTCATTCCACTATTTTCTTCACCGCTTTTCTCCCCCACTTGGTGAAATATCAACCCCGCTTCTCGCATTCTTCACCGAGCACTGGACTCATCCTGATATTGCCTGATGTCCTTCCAGCATGTTCTAATGTGAGGCGAGCACCGGTGATTAACAATAGGCTATACTCATCGCCCCATTGAAGATCCAATTAAACCTTGTCCCAACAAAATAGACCCGCGAAAACACCTGCCAGCCATTGGGAATCCATCACCAGAGATTGAGAAAGTTTCCTATTTCACCGGGGACGAATATAGCTAGGCCGAAGGGGACGAACGCTTATGCAAAAACTACCGAAAGCAATGCTCCGCTAACTGCAAGGCCTCGAGAAGGTGAGTAAAGAGAGCGGCTAGCACCATTATCCATATTCCATCTCTATCGCTCGTCGCCAAAGAGAGCAAGAAGTGAAAATCCGCGAGATCTTCGTCGCAAGAGCAGAAGGATCCGACTGCAAGAGCGAAGACGAGAGGAACGAAGAAAGCAAAGGGCAGGAGGGGTGGGAAAAATAGCTCGCAATGTGAGAGACTCCCTAGATTAGGTAGGGCGACGGGAAGATGGGAAAGGAGAGGCACCGGGAAAAGAAAAGGCTATGGTCACTACTGCTACAACACTAGCCAGTACCAAGGAAGGTAGTTGAAGGTATTTAGAAAGATAACAAAAACTAATCGTTATTCGATTAAGGATATCTTTAGTCTATCGAAATTTATACAACCTCGCTTAAGCGAGGTTTCATCCTTGCAAAAATCTTTTCTCGGTACACGATCACCCTCATTAGCGTAAGGGACCGATAATGGTTTGGTGGAATGATTCTCTACGAACAGCCAGATCAGGTGTAGGGGAGCGGTAAAATTCGCGATTGAAGGTCACCCCTGAAGGGGCCGTGGAAATAGCAGTGACCGAAAAATCAATAGCCATCAAAGCTTACCACTGCGGCCAGCGCCGTCCAACTAGCAAGATTACTCAGACAAGGTCAAAAAAGACAGAAAAAAAGATCAGCAAGATCAGGCAGGGTCGTTAGGAAATTGGTTGCAACAGTGGAAAAATTGCCTTGGTGGACACCAGAAATCTAGACTGAAGGAATAAGTATCTTAGTATGATACTTGACATGTATGATATCATAACACTTCCAACATTTTACTAGATGGGCGACGAATGCTGGCGTGCGAGCCGCTAGCCACTGGTTCTTTTTTTAAGCTTAACTAATTCTGCCTTTTTTGTACTCAAATGACTAAGCACTCCTGCCAAGATTAAATATTCTCAGGGAATAACGGAGCTTAGATCATACCCATACCGTATTAACTCGACAAATTGATTATCTCCGCGCAGGGTTTTAAACTCCATAGCTGGGCAAACGATCCCTGTGAGGCTAGTAACTTGAAGCTAACAAGATCTCCCTATTCCTTTTTGGTTGACTGCTAGGCTTCATTAGGCCAACTACGGAGTTTGAAGCCCTGCACGGAGATAATCAATTTGTCGAGTTAATACGGTAATACAAGAGGGACGACGTATTACTCGAGCTTCTCAGCCAAGATTTGCCTTCCCCATTTGTCGTAGTCAGGTTTGCAAGGATATTTCGACCAAAGAGGTATAGTGTGTTGGGCAGTGCATAACTAGTGCTGGTCGACCCACCCATTATAGCGGATTGCATAAGGGATCGTGAACCGAGTTTGATGGGGTTGAACACTCTTCCCTGCCAACGCAATCTTGATCTTCCGGACACCAGCACGCACACTAGTCATGCACGATGTGCACACTATACCTTTTTGGTTGAACGATCTTTGCAAACCCGACTACGACAAATGGGGAAGGCAAATCTTGGCTGAGAAGCTCGAGTACATAGTTATCATTCAAAAAGCATGAGCCCCAAACCCTACGGCTCCCAGTCCAGCAGGACAAACAGCGCTGACTTTAAATTTAAAAAAACTGCGACAAGGCATTATCCCCAATGCCAACAACCGCCCCCTTTTCCTTCAGCTTTCAAGTGGTAGCACATCGGGCGCCACAAATTCTCACTCGTGAGTTACAAGCCTATGACCTGAGGGCTATAGTATACATAATTGAGTGACAGGCTCAAGGAGATATTAAACATGCCTATTTCATTCTGTATTAATACCCAGGCTTCGTTTCTATGTTCAGACGAAAGTTCTGGAAGAGGCTCGTCACTTGCCGAGTCCGTTCAACACATACGAGCGAGTCTCCTTTTCCCGCGCCAGTCCTTCCTAAAACCCTAACAAGGCGACTTGAAATATTGCTAATAAGACTCACAAGCCGAGGCCGCCCTTCTTCTTCAAAACAAAATAATCATTTTCAAAAGATCACCCTAGGCATTATAGAAAGCCTACAAAAGTTCCACTCTCTCTCTAAACTTTCCCAACTCCCACCACTACCAGGCAGAAAACAACCGCGAGCACCAGCTCAAACAAATCAAAATTAAAATTAAAAAAAAGGGCAGACAGCCACAGAAATAATCAAACATCCAATAAAGACCAAATGTCGCTTGCATCTATTCCTTCTTCCTTCCGCGACCGCTCCTCCTCTCCGCTAACGATGTACCACCAGTCAACTCTCTGCCTCTTCTGCAGCCGTCGCTTCCGCTTTAACCGCCTTCGTTATCAATTCAGGGAGTGCCCGCATGCTTGTTGTAAGCGCTGCATGCGCTACTTACTCTTGCACCATACCGTCATAAACACACTCGGACAGATGTACTTTTCTTGTCCCAAGTGTGCCAGGAGTGTGCATGGAGCGGGGAGGTTGAGGAGGGGGTGGCTAGGGTGGATGAAGAGAGTCATGGATAGAGAGGAGGAGCAGAAGAGATTTTGCGTATCCGGGTGGATCACGGTTGGGGAGATGGCAGAGGGGATGGGGTGGGGTGGGAAGGTCTGGGAGCTCGTGTGGGGTGAGAAGTGAAAGGGAGCGAAGGGGGTATGAAACGGGGAGTTGTATATTGCTCGGTGGACGTGGGGGGAGGTTTGATCCTAGAGATTGGAGAGTGGGAGAGCGCGCTAACATATCTCTTCCACAATCACAATTTCTAGAAAATCTCACAATTCTGTAAAGTTGATTATTTGCTATTAAAAAAACAAAAAACTATCACCCTTCTCTCCTTCTCTGCATTTCTCGTTAATGATCTCTACCCCAAACCTACTTACAGAACAGTATCTCTCTTCCTTCTAATATTCCTTTCTCACCTAGGAGGATTTCTGCAGTCCGGTCTATTAGCACATCCTTCCTACTCACTCTAAGCCCTCATAAATTGCCTGGTAAAATCGACGCAAAAAAGAAATAATAAATAGAAACAGAAACAGAAACATCGATATTAATATGAATAGGGAAAAAAAGATCCCCCCCTTCCGACTTTTCATTATACGTGGGGCTACCATATCATTTCTGCTAAATTGTAGTAGCGCCCAAGAGGAATACTCTCAGGCTAGTTGCATGGGATATCCTCCTACTCGATTCCCCGAGCGTACTGTATCATACGAAGGCTCAATGAGACAAAGACACAGGGCAGCGCAAGACATACAACTAAATATCATAGAGGGTTTCACCTCCTTTACCGTATACGTGATCGCTATTGCTCACCAATGGTTCCTGTTCGAGTGATACTTGGTGATACCTTAGTGCTAGCTACTGAACAGTATTGTACAAGAATAACTCCCGCAACGCGAGGAAACCACTCGAAAATTCCTCCTCCTTCCGTATAATATGCCAAACTAAGTTATTAGCCAACCCAATGATCTACCAAATTATCAAGCGGGGGAAACAAAAGCATCCAAAATCACAACCCGCAGGGTATAAGTACTGGTAGTTATCCACCATGCAGACTACTCTCTCTCCTTTCCCAACTAGCTTCTTTCACCACTAGTCTTTCTCTTTACTGTTACCCCCATCGCTAAACTGGTAGAGTGCATTTAGCTTTTTCCCGCTTCTTCTCCACCCTTCTCTCAGCTTTACGACCATACCTTATCCAACTAGGCTAGGCCGCATTCTACTCATTTGTCTCCTTTCCTCCTGCGTTTTCCATATATCGCCAATCTCAGCCTCCGTTTTCCTTTTTCCCCCTTTATTTTCCTTTCTTTCTTGATCCATGATATAAGCTCACCCCGTGCCCATTCAGCTGATGATCAAGCCTCTTTTCTCTTTCCGGGAAACCACCTTTGGAATTATTATCATACTTCAATTTGACGGAAAGAGCGTCATGCCGTTAGAGGATTAGTGGAGGAAGACGTGCAAAAAGTGTCTAATGCCGGGTATTGTACTTCAAGTCAACACTCAAGGAAGTTCAATTACTTACATTATAAATACAAAATAGTAAGGCTTGCAAACAAACCCTTCCAAGCCACCAGTGTCGCGTCGCGATCCGACACTCTTTCTATCCCCGCAAACATTCCTCTTATTAAAAATCAGAACAAATATAACTAGCGCGGAATTTCCTCTGAGCACTCCTACAAAGCCACATCTTCCTAACGATGCGGTTGTTATTTAAAATTTTCGAAAACTATTCCGCTGTCCTTTGCCAATTTCGGGTGCCAAACACCTTACTTCGCAAGTTAAGTATCATAGTCCCCTAAGAAGTACGTCAACTTACTTTATATGACAACAACCCAAAAAACATCATACACCAAGATCAATATTTCTCGGAACTTTTTTTCTTCTTCCTCAATACCTACGAAACCCACCAGAGATTCCTCCACACCAACCGAACGGGGCATTTCCTTTTTCAAGATGGGTAACCAGCACGCGCTGCCAGTGGGCAAGAACGGAAGAGCATATCGACAATGCCTTTCAGCGACACTCTGTTTGTGCAAAGATGTAGACTCCCGGGATTTAAGAAATATATTCTACTCGCGCGAATAAACGTCAAGAGAAGTCATCTATTATAATACCCCTAGGATATAAGATTCAAATCGATCCTCCATACCTACTAGCTGATCAATTGAGCTCGACATCAGGACACGCTCTGGCAGTCATGAGTTCCAGCCTCGTCTGGCACGCACACGGAGGACTGCTAGTTACCGCATATAGGCAGCCTCCTGCGGGTATAAGCACGGGTATCTCTGGTGCATGCGCCAGTGTTCCCAACGGTCCGGGGGAGAATAACAGCGGTGGATGGTGCGGGACTAAGTGAGTGATTTTTCATGATGTCAACTCCGTCCCTCCCTACTCCGAAACCTGGTAAAAAACAAATGGAATGAATCGCCCGGATAGGAACCTTAGAGTCTAATTTGTGGATATCCTTTCTACTCGGGAATATGAGGTAAATTTTAGTCGCATAATGTCGATGAAGGCGGGGGAATACGGTAGGGGAGGGAGCATGGGAGCTTGAGGATAATTGACACGGTTTGCGGCTTACGAGACACCTGGACCCACAGCCCATCCGTACCTTTGGCTATCAGGCGTAGGACGTCGGCTCATCCAAAGAAGAAAAAAGAAAAAAAGATGGTACAGTCTATAGTCGGTCCCCTCCTACCTCCAAAATGGATAGACCGGACTGATGGGAACGTTGCATACAGCAAGAGGAGAGTACGGGAAATAACAATCTTTGCCGTCAATCTATGCCTCTCGATATCTTTCTACTTTTTATTTTCTGTGGTCTTCACTTTCTCTCCTATCGCTCACCTGACACACTTAACTTCCGCCACACATAACCACACAGCCGCCGAGTGACAGTATATGCCCCTCATCCCAAACACGCTATTCCAACCCAAACATCCCCAGGGCAACAACTCAGCCCCTCAATCAAGATATCCTCCACAACAGCACTCCTAGCAATAGACACCGCATAGGTTGGTCCCCACGCTACCGGAACCCTATCGCACATTAAGACCGACTCCTTCTATAGCCTAATAAGCGAAACATGGGATGAGAAAACATACCAATACCAACCACATCCCAAGCCTCCGTTCCGTTTGCCACATCCCTCGCAATCGCGCCTTCAATGTATAGGGATCCCCGAGAACCTTTTTCCACCGCCGTGTCTTCCCTCTTCCGGCAGGTTTCGAACATGCGGTCGGGGGATTCGTGGCTGTATGCACTCAGTTGGGGCCTAAGAGGGGTTTATTGATTTCTCGGGCCTATCAGGATATGTTTCCCTATCCTACTGCTCCACTAGTGACCGTTACTTCCCTTGTGGAAAAGGGAGAAAGCATGCGCTCATTAAAAACAACCCAAAGAAACCTACGGCTATCTGCCCTCCGTTCCCGACTATTTTCATCACGATCGGGAGGTGAGCGTGGTTCGGCTACCCGGGAAACAACACTGTGCGATTCATCCTTTTAAAATCCGATACAGAGCCATACGGTCCATCAATTTACGCACGGGATCCCTGCCCACCTGCTCTGGCGCAAATTAGGCAGATCCAACATGGAGCCTTCTAGTGTAGGCCAAGAACTCGACGTCGTCAGCGGGGATAGTGAACTAGTGGGACTAGAATCTCCGTATGCGCGGAGTGGGGGCGAATGGGGGCTCCTTGTAACGATAAGGTTTTATTATACTTTGGTCGGCGAGTATGATGTCTGGATAGAGGAATTGATCAAGAAGGGCGGGTGTGCGGAGGAGTCCGCCGGGTATCCGAATTACGCACTTTTGGGGGGAGCGATAGAGCGCATCGAGCCCAGGCATAGTGGTATCCCCAAGGAGAAACATATTCCTAACCCGTCACCCCCCGTGTGTCTTCACCGCAACAACACCTTTTTTTAGGTCTAGAAGCATTGGGTCCAGGCCTTTCACCGGAGGATAACAATGTCCTTGCGAGTTCTGCCTATCCATCAATTCCTCCCTTACGTTCCCTTCCCCGCCTCCAATCAACCCATGATAAGAACCTCTGCTACACTTTCTAAACTCGATCCAAAGCAATGCCCAGTCAGTCAGTCAGTCAGTCAGTCAGTCAGTCACGACGATACCCGAAAGCGCCTTGCATGGTAATACATTCGGAGGAATTAATGATCGCTCCCAGGATACTCACTGTTCAAGACCCGCCCCGAGCTTTCCAATTATTCCCCCTTCAGACATCCTCACGCCCCACTTCTGCTGGACCCCCGATTCGGAAGTTTTCAATATCTGAGACGATTCTTGACGGGACTGTTTTCCTAGTGAAGCCCAGCGGTGGGAAACGAAGGGGGTAAAGACAGGCGGAAGAGCAGGGAGGAAGAAAGAAAAAAATTTTCCTATCGATATCGGAATTCAGACCGATACTAAAACGGGTTAGGGTGACCTCAGCCTGGGGGAATTAGGGAAAATGCTTAAAGGGGGGGGGGAACACATTTAATAGATTGATCGCAAGGGAAATAGAGTTACTGGGAGCTGATTAGCAGGTAACTTAGCGAATGTCTCTGGTGAACCACGTTGTAGCCCTTGCGGGTGTGGTCAGTGCCTTGTTAATTTAGCTCTGGGCGGATGAGGGTATCATACGCGCCGATATATAAGCTGCTGTGTCCTTCTTGTTTAAGACTTGTGTACCTATGCATCACAAACTAACTTCCCCTTTGCTCCAGACTATCATGCATAAGAATGGACGGATCGATCTATTATCTGATGGTGATGAGACGTGGACGCCTGCTCCGCCTCGCCTTTTATGTGACGTGCTGTACTATACTCTAGGCAAGTAACTCGGAGTCCGCATGATCTACAATCCACCCCTACCTAGTAACGCATACCGGTATCGTAACACAGCAAAAGAATGCAATGCCATGCAGATGCTCCGCCCGATGTAATACCGGCCGGTACTGTGCAGCTCTCGTGCTGTTCAGTGCGCGAGCACAGTACCGCGATGAATATTCCACAACCACACCCCGACCACACCCGTAACAGAACTATTTCCAGACAAACCCCGCAATGGCCAGTAAAGGCAAGAACAACCAGTGCATGTGAATTCTTCAAGTTAAGGCTTTCCATCTATCATACCTCGCCAAGCGCGGTTACACTGTGCAATTCCCCCCTCCCAAAGCTTATCTCGACGGTACGGGTACAGCACCATCACATGGCGCTCACTTTCCATTCCAGCCTTGCCACTCATCCGCCAATCACATTCAAATCCGGTCTCGGCAGTAACTTACGAGTATAATACTTGTGACACTATATACTATACGAGCAAATACGATTACATGTGTTGCGTGCTTGTGAGAACGCATCGTTCACTTTCGCACAACCGACGTACTGTACACTGCTCGTTGACTTAACTTACTGCCCTGCACTGTCTCAGAATATCATTATTATCCGAAAACCATTTCTTTGTTTTTTTTTGTTTTTTTTCTCTCCTCGCAGAGAGATTTATTACACGATTACAAGGCATCGTAGCGATATACGGGAGAGGAATTTCGCAGGTTTGATTCGAGCGCGCTCTGCGAGTACCATACTGTACTGGGCTGCATCGTCGCGATAAGGTACTGGAAGTTGAGTTAGTCCATCCGCAGAGGGCGAGCAATTACGGAGAAAAAAAACACAGTAAGCGGGGGGGGAGAGGAAGGCCATCGTAAGGCAAGCCATATTTTGGCTTTCCCCACGGAAATTTCCAATGCAGCTTGGAAGCGATATTACAAGTATCATCAATGGTGGGAAAAAAAGGAAAAGGGGAAAGAGAAAAGAAAAAAGAAAAGAAAAACTAAAAACCGAACATATCATTTCCTTTTCCCCCTTCCCTCATCCTTAATCCTTTCCAATTATTTCACCAAAAGCAGACTAGCGTCTCCAGCCACAACTATCATTTAAAGCCGAGTTACCCCGAGAACTTTGAGCTCAGACAAAAACCTCGATTGATAGCGGAGCAGTACAACCGGTACTATACACCGTTCAAGGTTTTTCCCCACATTTCCGCACCCCCCAGCGACAACCGGCATATGTATAATCTTTAACAGTTAAGGTATCCCAGCTTTTCGGGCAGTCTTTTTCGGATAATTCTTCTAGTACGAGGGAAGTTCTCTCCCTCCCTCCCGCCCTCCCTCCTTCTTGCGACTTATAGTACCCGTATGGCGTTTCCAGTTTGGGGGGTCATCGCGGGGTACAGTACGTGTACCATACTAGTAGACTGGATGCAATGAATCTATGTACCGTATTTACTACAATACAACACAAGAGAGAAAAAATCGACTACCGGTAGTCTAACTACTGCCTAACTAACCGGACGGAGGATCGACATGGCCATGACATGACACAATTCGATGCTACAAAAGATACTTTCCAGCCGGCCGGGTGGTTGCGATTCATTCATTCATCCATTCATTTCACCCATTGTCCGGGACGGTAGGTTTTCGTAATTTAATATGCCGTGAAGGTAATGTATATACAGGTTATGTAGGATTTTTTACTGCACTCTATTCTACCAATTCGCTTCCAATGACCAAGTTATCTATCATAAACGAGGATAGTATAAATCAAAATGGAAATGAAATCCACACCCCTCCTCCTCCTCCTCCTCCTCCTCCCCACGATCCTTTTCCATACGTAAAAAAAAAAAAAGTGGAGAATACGATAGAGGATTATCTTTTAAGCATATTCACTCCGATATCATACTCGTACATTCATTCTCCCTCGATACCGTGCCTAACTAACCCCACCTTCCTAAACCACTACCTCCTTCTCCTCCTCCCCCCCCTCATTCTCACGTTCCTACCCTTCCCTTCTTTCTTTCCTCAATTCCCTTCCTTCCTTCCTCCGCCCCCGCCGTAATTAATTGTGCAGACATAATCATAATATTATACTTTATGCGATTCCATTCAAACAGAACAGTTAGGAACATCTTATCATGCCAAAACACCAACTTACCAAAGGCACCCACGTAGCACCCAAAGTTATGATAATGAAGAACGGATTATTCTCAAAAACGCCTTCCAAAAACAGGCGCATTGTATATACCAGCACCCTAACTTATCCAGAAAAAGAAACCTAATAGAACCATCAAATCATGACAACTCCAGAACCCAAACAACCGGCACAGTACAGTACATTACACGTTTCCAGAAGAACCCGCATTTAACTTAACCCCCCACTACGGTATCTCAATTCCACATGAATTTCTAGTAGTCCTTTACCTACAGTACAGTACATCAACCCCGCAGGCCGTGATTATCATTATCACCATTATTATTCTTATTCTTATCATAATTATATAATACTATCACCATTACGCCTATTGAACTATCCCTTACCTTGTGGCCGAAATTCATGGCTGCGTAGCGCGTTCGGTTCACGGCCGACAGGTATTTTTCCGGTGCCTATCACAACCAATTTGGTTTATCTCCTAGCTAGCCCGTTCAGAATGTTGAACATTAGCCTATTTTCGTGCCTGGGAGCAAATCTACGCGGCCACTCTCGTTTCCATCATGGCAATGCTGAACATTACTGACTTTGCAGTATTCTGAGCGCTACACCACTTCTAAAGCACAAAGTTTTTCCTATCACGATTACCCAAATAAGCTAGTGTTAGTAAATATCTAGCGCTGGCCATGATTGCAAGGTAAGGGATGCTTGACCAGGTCACACCCGGTCCACCGCCAAAAAAACCCATCTTAAACAGGTCCTACCGGCTGATGAGGAAATATACCCTAATTACAGTAGCATTGCATATTCGCCATTATGATATGTAGTCTAATTATTCAACTTCCAATATTCGCTCTTATCTCAGCATAGCAAGTTCATGTTTCTCCTTGTCATCATCCATCTCTTAACACAACCCAAAATGCTTCCTTTCCTTCCACTTCCACTTCCACCTCCTTTCCCTTCCAAGTATTTTTCCTTCTCCTCCTACATCGGCTCATGTCTCTCTTGTACTTTCCTCTTTTGCCTCGTACCTTCTTCGAGTGTATGAATGAGCATGTAGGGCGTAACTAACGTGTTATCTCTCCAAAATTCCTCCAATGCTTTGAAAAAAAAAACAAAAAAAAACAATTACAGCAATTCCGAATACCCACCCGTTGCAGTATGACCACCAACCAGAATTCTTAGGAAGGAAATAAATATCAGTAGTAACTAGTTTAGGCCGTTACCGATACTCGATGATAATATAATACCATTCGACAAAAAGCGGCAATCAATCAATCAATAAATTGAATTTTGATAAATCCAACGATTATTGCTTTTAGTAAAGTAAGTAACTTTAAGAGGGGTGCTTTCGCAGTTTTTGTCGTGGAAAAAAAATTCGTTCCGGTAGTTTTTCCGTTCGCACCGCGCCCATAATATTGCTCGGAGAAGGGGGGAATGATCGTTCAGATAGCGAGCAACTTCTACTATATTGAAAAACTCCTGGTTAGAAGTAGGTCTTGTCGTGTAATCACTATACTGTACTGTACTATATGATACTAGCTATGATAAAACTACTATTCCACAAACACGTACTGTACAATACATCCATCCAGAAAAAGTGAATATAAATAATTTTTTTTCACAATTCACAAAACCACCCCATGACATGAAAAAAAATTACTATACTATACTATACTATACCATTCCATTGAATTGAATTGAATTGAATTCACCTATTATTATCACAAGTATAATACGAAAAAACATATTATAATAATAATAATATAATTATCAATTATCATACCTTATCCACTCCCGGAAGAGAAAAAGAAAAGAAAAGAAAACTCCCCCAAGATCAAAGAAAAAGAATATAATATTATATAAATGAGGGCATCTCACTTTTTGACAACTTTTTTTTAAAAAAAAGATCTTTTTCTTTTTACTGGTTTGGGGTGTTATATTATATTATATTATACTATACTATACTTTATCTACGCTATCAGTATAATAGTAGTAAATCCAGCCCTGTATATTATAGATTGTATTCGACGGGTTTTTTCATTCCGAAGCTCTACCCATCTATCCATCTATCCATCCATCTATCCCAATTTTTTCAAGAATCAAGCTTTCCCCTACGTCCTAGCCTCGAGGTAATGGTTTCTATAGCACAGTACTGTACATACAGTCTATAATTCTCCGTAGTGGAAGAGACACGTTATAATACTAGAGGCCATGGAGGAAGGAAGGAATCTATGATGGTATCACTTTATCGGTGGTATAATATAATAGCTAAAGTACAAAACCGGTATTCAAGTACGGGTATACTTGCAGGTCCCGGACAGGGATAGCGATCGCGAGTGGAATGAAATGGGCAGGTTGACGCTTCCGTTGATTATCCCCCGTACTACAATACCACACCCAAAGATCCTAAATCGAACGCATGCAGGGCACTTGCGCTTGACGGTCTGTGTGTGTGTGTGTTCAAGGGGGTTGCTGCAGCCACTCAAGGACTCCATGTCAAACGTGCTTACACAGTACATTGACCCCAATCGTTGTAAACAAATCGCATATGGGTGAGCCAATAGCATAACGAAACAAAACCCCCAACCTTTTTTATTTATCATAATGTTTAAAAGATTCCTTCCTTCTTCCGTCTTGAATAGAAAGTGCACACGCAACGAAACAAAAAAAATAAAAATAAAAATGAGATGAAAAGGAACCTATATATCCAAACCCCCACGTAGACACCACCCCACCCATCCTGTCCGCACCCCAACCAAAGTAAAAAATAAAAATAAGATACGCCCACCAGTCTCCGAAATAAACAAACAGCGCAAGTTATCAAAGTAAAAAATAGAGAGAAAGGGGGGAAAAATGAAAAAAAAACACTGCATACTCCATTCCTACCAGTATATCCTCTCCACCCGCTCCTCCCTTCCGGCCTTGCATTCCGTGTCAAATTCTAGTCAGTCAATCGACGTGACGTCCAGATAACTTACCAACGTGCAAGCCACCGTAAGAGCAAAGTAAACCCTAGCCTCACAAAAAATATATACTCCCAAACAAACAAAAGAAAAAGTGAAAAAAAGAATCAAGAGAGGCAGCCTACGGGTATCAACCTCAAGACTTTTCCATCTTGACATCCCCATCCCCATCTCTTCTCCCCTCTACCCATTCGACCTTCTTCCCTTCTTCACCACTCTGTCCATCATCCTCTCTCTTCTTCCTCCCCAATCTCTCGCACCACTCCTCCGCCCGATCGATAGTCCCCTCAACGACGTCGCTAACTTGCTGCATCATGTCGAGACCCTCCTTAGCCAAAACTAGCGCTCTGCTAGCAGAAGACATAGGACCATCTTTCTCCTTCTCGACGAGTTCTGAGGCATTAGCGGCTTGGAAGCGTTGTGGAAGGGCGAATATGTGACCTGCATAAACACGTTAATAGCTGATAATAGAGGGGAGAGGAATGATAAAGGGGGAGGAGAGTTACGTTTAATCAACTCCCGAGCATTCTCCGGTAGAGCACTACCGGTGTAGTTGCTTACTACCTCCACAACTTTCTTCATCGTGGCGACTACATCGCCCTTCAGACTCTCAACTTTTGCCGCAAGGACGGCTCGCGAGTTCTCATACGAGACAGGGAGAACCCTGGCTATTCCACCGTTGGCCTGCCTGTCCTCGCCCATCTGGGATCGTCGATGATCGTCCAACTCTTCAACAACATTTTTCAATGCAGACACCAGCTTCCCCAAGTGCGCATTCAAGAAGCGAAGCCAGTCCAGACAGTACTTCAGATTCTTCAGGCTCTCTTCATTCAACGCCGCGCCAAACCCATATGTACTAAGCACTACCCTAGTAGGCCAGGTCTGGTTCGGGGCCGCGACTTGCCTATCATTGGCACCCGCGTCAAGAGTTTGATTATCTCTATCACTCATCCTGGCTAATGTGTTCTGCTGTCGCTGTCGCTGCTGCTGCTGCTGCTGGGCCAGGACCTTCAAACTGTCCTCACCCTTTTCCAGATCTCCGTTCTTATTGTTCGTTTTCCTCTTCTTTGTATCCGCACGCTGTTCCCCGCCCGAGCTACCCCTCCGGTTCCCTCCCAAACCCCTCCTTAGTGCGCTGTCCAATCCGGTTTGCCGTCCAACCGCCGATACCACGTTTCCAACTGGCACCCCAACTCGGCTCTCCACTGACTCGGCGGCGTAACGGAAGGAGGGGGAGTACGACTTGGAAGCACCGTAGGCGGAGAGACCCGTAGTAATCACAGAAGAGATCAGTGGGTGAGCCCGCTGTGCGGAGGAGGTGATAAGGTTAATGAGTGGTTCGTGTTCTGGATGCTGATGCTGCGGCTGCTGTTGCTCGGCAACTCCGGATGGATTATGCTGGTGTGGGGGAAGTTGATGATTGGCGGTGGTAGGCGATGTCGCAGTGAAGTCTAATTCCATGTGAAAGAGTTTAGTAAAAAGAAACCAAATCAATTTACACAGAAAACCCCCCCCCCATTTATTTTTTTCCAATCTATTTTTTTTTTCGCTTTTTTCTTTCACTTTTTTTTTCATTCCAAGAGCAAAGGGGGGGGGGAAGAAATCAGGAAAGGGACAAGAGTATTCCGGTGTGTGCTCACCACCCTTCAGTCCACCCAAGGCCTCGACCACCTCTCGAACCTCTGGATCATCCATGGTCACAGTTGTGGAGACAATACTACCGCTGCGGGTCCCATGCGAACCCCCGACATCCCCGTCACTACCCTTTCTTTTCCGTGTGCCCGATTGCCCGTCATTATTTGAATTTGATGTTGGGGGGCTCAATTCCGGCGAAGATATCAAAGACTGAATGGATAGCGATCTCGATTTCTCCGTAGGTGCATAGCGGTGATACGAGTTTTCGTTCTTCCGGTACCCAAACTGCGGAATCGCATCCTCCCCCTCACGGGGTTCGTGATGAGCCCCATACGAAGATGCGGGTGGTTGTCCGAGAACATGGCCAACACTCCCTACACCATTCACTCCCCCTCCCCCTCCTGCACCCCCTACGGGGGGCGGTAACACAACAGGAACAGGACCACAGGAAGGCACTGAATTGCTTCCATAATTCCGGGGAACCGCATTGTGAAAATTCAGTATCGCGAGTGGTGCGTTATCGGGCGTCGACGAGAATCGCTTGGTTGGATCCTCCGGAACGATCTTCGCCGCGACATAGTCATCGAGACGGGGTGGGGGTCCTCGGGGGTGGGCATGGTGATGATAAAGGTGACCAGCATTTGGGTATGGGTGATGATGAACCTGCGTCTGCGGCGGGAACCGCTGTTGAAAGTTCGATGGGGGTAGAGCTGCTGTCGTGGTCGTCGCTGTTGAGGTCGTCTGCTGTGGGTGAGGAATTGCTGTTGCTGCGACGGGGTCCAACGTCATCGTTGTCGAGGTCGATAAGGATGAAGGTGCAGGAGAAGAGGATTTGAAGCGAGTCCGTGTAGCCATTGTTGATTATTATTATTTTTCTTTCTATTTCTTGATTTCCCCCTTATCCTGTACCTTCCTCCCTTCTTTTTCCCACTCTATTCTTCTCGTTATTCGATTCAGACCAAGAAAGAAGAAACAACAAACACGAGGAAAAAAACGGAAGAAAAGGGGAAAAAGAAAAGAAAAAGAAAAAGAGAATATGATAAATCCCCTCGGATACGTGGGGTGGTGGTAAAGAAACGGCAATAGTAAAAAAAGCGAAGTGGGCGAGGGCGAGGGTGAGGTGAGGTGAGGTGAGGTGAGGTGAGGTAAGGTAAGGTAAGGCAAGGTAAGGCAAGGGCAAGTTTGCCCTCCTCTGGGTGAGTGAGAGAGAGGAAAAGAAAGGAAGAGGTGAAGGAAGGAAGAGGGGGGCTACCGTATGAGCCGCGTTCCAGAAAAAGGAATTTCTCTATTTGTTTCCTCCTCCTCCTACTGCCTGCCCGATCCCCTCGCTCACTCACTGGCGGTATTCCTCTTTATTTCCAAATTATTTTTACGTCGGCCGAGAATGAAAATAGCACAGAGAAGGGAGAGGAAAAAGCAAAACAGTATCGACAATCACTCACTCACCCACGAATCGCCGGCAAAAACAAGGTTCGCAGAGGGTTAGCAAGTACCTGTACTGGTACTCGTACCGGCACCGTAACAACTCACGATAGAATCAAAGCTACTGGTGGGGAGGGTGATGTCGCGGGGCGGTAATGGTC
>QOVD01001867.1:0-15843 GCA_003521225.1 Tuber microsphaerosporum
GTTCTACACCCCCCGCTCCTCGCATCTCCCCCACCATGACGCCCACCTGATTAGAGGGAAAGCCTGCGACGTCGTGGCATCAGTGCTACGCGAAGCCCAGTCCCCCCTACCCCGTTCTTTCTTTGTCTCGGTTAGTGATAAAGGTGCCATCTCGCTCACGGTAACAGACCAGCACACACCCGGTTCCTCATACTCCCCCTTCTTTGATGCCTTCTCCACCAAGCTCAACCAAGCCTTTGCCGTGGGAACTTCCCCTTGGGAAGCGTCCTGGATGGCCCCAAACTTCGTTCAAGTTGCATTGCACAGACTCCCGGTTGAGCTCCTCCCCGACTCCAACACCGCTCTATTCCCCTTCCTGCTGGAATCAATCCATAACGCCAATGGATTTCGCATACTTTCTTCCCGTTTCCTCAACCCAGACCCTGACTCAAGAAATGCCGAAAAAGCGACCTCGGTTATCGTTACGATCCATCCGGATCACCTCGACGCTTTCCTTAAACCCTTCTATCTTCTCGGACAGCTATGCGGACCTTAAAAAGCCTTCCGGAAATCTCCACTTGGTATCTGCTCCAACTGCTCCTCTTTCGGTCACCCTGCCCCGCTCTACAAGGCAACCCACCCCACCTGCCCACTCTGCTCCCTTCACCACACCAGAAAGGAGCACCGCTGTTAAAATCCGTCTTGCCCGAAAGAGGGCAATTACAAAGTGGTTCCCAGCTGCTGCCCCTCCTCCCCCCTCAGGTGCCCAAACTGCGAGGGCCCTCATCAGGCCTCCGACCTTTCCTGCCCATACCGCCCAGCTGATCCAAGACGTCCGCCCCCGGCACCAGAGTCGGTAGGCAGCACTGAGGGCGACGACGGCATGGACATCTCCGCCCCTGACGCGGTTTCCCCAACCCCAAGGGTTCTCCTCCCCCCTTTTGACCCCACTACCCCAAGGCCCACCGTCATGGGCCCGCCTGCTGAGCCCCCCGCGCTTGCTCGGCCCACTCCAGGACCCAGTGGCCCCCTCCCCCAAGGGGTCCCGTTGTCCTTCACCTCCTCCTCAAATCAGGGTGGTGCCCACTAATGCGGGTAAACGCCGCAAAACTATCATCCAAGACTAAGATATCCTTTATACAACATAACCTCCTCGGGAGTTGGAAAGTGTTTCTCGCCCTTTTTAGCAGCTTTTCGCTACTCAAGGACCCCGTCGATGTCGTGGCTGTTCAAGACCCCCCTGTTAAGTTCGGTCGTCTCCCCTCTTTCGCTGGCTTTAAAGTTTTTTCACCCACCCCACCAGAGACTCTGAAACCTCGCGTCGCTACTTATGTTTCCCTAACATTCTTAGAGCGAGCCTCAGTCCTTCCAGTTACATCGGGCTCTGATAGTTATTTTTCCATGGATTTTTTCTTTGATTCCCCCCCGACAGGCTCGGCCAATAGATGGAGAGTCGCCAACTGTTATAATACCTTTACCAAGGCTGGAGGTGCCCCTACGGTTCCCCCCACCTCGGTCTTCAAAACTTTCTCTTTCCCCACGCTAGTTCTTGGAGATTTTAACGTCCACCACCCCTCCGCTGACCCCCTCAGGCATTTTAATCAGTCTGATATGTCTCGATCCTCTCCCTATTTCGACCTAACTGCCTCCTTGGATTTTTCGCTCTTAAATGAGGCTGGAATGTATACTAGATCTTCTTTTGACGCCCACGCCAGGCCGGGGGTCATAGACCTCGCCTTGGCAAATATTTTTCTTTCTCGGCTGGTTAAAGCAGAGTGGTCTACGCCCCTCCCTTCCACTGGTTCCGACCATGTTCCTTGTTGTATTTCTTTTGATTTTTCTCCTTTTAAACCCGCGCCACCGAAGCCAGACTGGGTCAGGCTTGATTGGGAAGGGGCCACCGCGGTCCTTGATAAAATCCAAATCTCTGCCCCTATCCCCTCCCCCTCCGTCGAGCAACTAGACTCCTGGTTCGACTCCAACTTCGCCAGGGTCCAAGAGTCCCTTCGATCCAATGTTCCTTTCTCTCGCCCCTCACCAAGGGCCAAGCCATGGTGGTCTCCCCTCCTATCCTCACTCAGAAAAGCATACCACACTGCCTCCCGCCGTGCCCGCAAGGCAAAAATACGAGACGACCCTCTCCCCTCAGCCGAAGCCCGGTCTGCCAGGACGGCCTACTTCAAGGCGATCCAATAAGCCAAGAAGAAACACTGGGAATTATACCTTGCTACTACCGATGCCCACTCAGTCTGGCATGCTAGACGAGCCGTGTCCGGCTCCCCCTCTGTCAGATTCCCCTCCTTCCCTGGGGCTGACTCGCCCACCCAGATCAATGAGGCTCTCCTCAACCACTTCTTTCCCCTGAGGCCTGACCCCGGTTACCCACGGTTCGCCACCCTTGACCCTGACGCCCCCCCGATCACAAAAGAGGAGGTGAGCCTAGCCCTTGGGGCTTGCTCCCCCACCTCTGCCCCGGGGCCGGAGACCATTCCATACTCAGTCTGGAAAAAGGTTCACTCGAAGTATCCCAAGCTTATTTCCGCACTACTCTCCCCCCTCCTGGCGCATGGCCATCTTCCGAGCTCCCTCAAGGAGGCAGATGGTGTGATCCTAGACAAGCCTGGAAAACCCTCCTATGAATCCCCCGCCTCTTTCAGGGTGATAGTCCTCCTCAAAACCTTTTCCAAGATCCTTGAACGCATCGTCTGTTCTAGGATCGGCAAAATGGCACGCGCACTCGGGCTGATTCACGGGGACCAATGTGGTTCACTCCCGGGCATCTCGACAATCGACGCAGCTGCTACCCTCGCCCATGAGGTTCGAGCTCTCCAAGCCAACCGGGACTTTAAGGTCTCCACCCTCTTCCTGGACATCAAAGGTGCTTTCGACAATGTGGATTCCGCGGTCCTCTCCTCCAAACTACAATCCTTGGGCACCCCTATTTATCTAGTGAAATGGGTCTCCTCATTCCTCTACGGCCGCCGATGTCGCCTCCTCGTCCAGGGCTCCCCAAGGACCTCCCTCCCTGTTTCGGTGGGCACCCCCCAAGGCTCTCCCCTCTCGCCCCTACTGTTCGTGATTTACGTCTCCTCCATGAACCTTTCCATCGCCCGCGGACTAGTCCTGTCATACGTGGACGACTTCGCCATCACTGTTTCCTCCCGCTCCTATGAAAAGAATATCTCCCTCCTGGCCGGACACTACCGGACGCTCTCCTCCATCGGCCCGAAGCTAGGTGTCCCCTTCTCAGTTCCGAAAACAGAACTCATCCATTGGCGCACCCCTCTCCAGAGGGGCACTCTCTCCTCCGCCTCAGTCGTATTGGACGGCTGCACCTTTCGTCCCGCCCCCTCCCTGAGGTGGCTAGGATACTGGTTCACCCCAACCCTGTCCACCTCCCCCCATTTCAATAAGAGGCTCGCTCTTGCCAAAGGGGCCTTCGCTGTTATACGTTCTTTAGACTCGCCGGCAAAAGGCATCCCCCCTTTCCTCTCCCACCGCCTGGCCATGGCGGTGATCCGTCCGGTCCTCCTCTATGGGGCCGACCTCTTCGTCCCTGGCGGGAAAATGACAGACAAAATAGAGGTGTTCTGGAGGAAGGTACAAAGATAGGTCACCTCCTGTTTCTCTTCCACCCCCACAGGCATCTTGTCGTTCGAATCCTGCCTCCCCCCAGTTGCTCTCCTAGCAGCTCATCAGCGCCGCCTCGCTGGCCTCCGTGTCGCCTGCCTTCCCCCCTCCACGAACCCGGCATCTGCCAGGCTCCACCCCTCCTTTCCAGGCATGGATGACTGGAGATCCCCCACCTCCGCAAGGCAGTACGCCACCAACCTACAGCCAAACTACCTTCCCCTGAACTGGGCCACCCCCCCCTCACGCTGCAGAATGCACCTGCCTCTCGACTCAATTGTACACAACGCCTATATGGCCCTCAACCGACCCGCTTTCTTTCCGATGGTCAAGACGGATCTTATGAGCCCGACCACATTCATCCCGGATCCCCGACTCATGGCTAAGGCCAACAGACACCTTAAACTCCTCCTCAGGCAATCCCTCCTTGCCGAATGGAAGGCGGACTACTCCCCCCCGCTATATTACAGGTTCCCCCCCTCCCTGGCGCCTCATCCTTTCCAAGGCCTCCCCCGCTTCGTGGCCGGAAGGATCCATCAGATGAGGGCCGGCAAGAGCTACCTCGCTGGTCATCCTTCTTGGTACAACAATGATCATTCTACCCTCTGTCCGCACTGTGAAGATGGTGTGGAGCATTTCCAACATGCCATCCTGTCATGCCCCTCGAGATCCGAAGCACGTTCCCTTTTCCTCCCAAGGGATCTGTCGCTTGGCCCCTCGTCCCCCCTCTGGGACTCCGCATCTCTCCTTAAAGGCCTGTCCGGCTATATTCTCTCAACAGCAACAGGCTTCCCGACGGTCATGCCCGCCTACTACGTACCCCCTCCGCCGGTAGTCCCCACCGCCACTCCGCCAGCGCCCCCCTTGAGAGGCTCGAGGCCAAAGCTCTTCCCGTCCGGTAACCTCCAGGAGGGTATCACTGATACACGGGCCAGGGCCTTAATGATCTGCAATGCCCCGGTTGCTCCCTAGTTACATGAGGTCGATGGTTTTTCATGGTTGGACTTATGTATTTTCCGTGTTTGTTAAGATTTTGGTTTTGACGTTTATAAGTTGTTTGTGTTAAAGCTTTCGATTGCGGCTGGGTTCGTCGCTACTGGAGGATTTGTTTTTGTTTTGGGTTTTTGTTTTTATTTGGATTTTGTTATGTGTTTGTGGGTTTTGTTTTGGCCATATCTGAAGATGCACGCTATTTCTTGTACCTTAAAACAATGAATATATGATATAAAAAAAAAAAGTAAAAAAAAACCGACAAGTAGTTAGTCGAACGATCTCCTCTACACCTCCGGCTATTGGAATCTCAACACCAGGAGAAATCATCGTCAACTCCAATACCTGCCACTCTCATCTTTTGATGGCCTCGTTGCCTAGGAGGGTGACGCGTCACCACCCCTCTCCCCTCTGTTCCCCTTCTGATGACATTGCTCTCGGGCAGTCTTTGTCTAGGGGGTTCACGGTTACTCTCTCTCCCCTTCCCCGCTTTCACTTCGCTGCCCACGCTTAGCATTTGACAACGGTCGGCAACTCCTTTCTCATCAATGGTCTTCTGCAGTTTCGGGTTATCGGTGAAGTAGTGGCCCCAGTGGCTCTGCTCCCTGGTATTGCACTTCCTCCTGGGAACTCTGTTTGGTACATTCGGCATCGTCCATAAACTGTGATATCGCTTCGGTCAGTGGCTCTCGCACTTCTTGATTTGGTCTACCCCTCCGTCCTCTCCTCTTCTTGGTCATTCGTCCCCTGGCTCAGTTACAGCCTCCCACTCCTCTGTCTGCCGCTTCACCGTGGTCGGCTCTTCCTCGTCCAGCTGGCACCCTATTGCCAACATCTTCATCTCGGTTGTGTTCTGCTGGGTTAGTTTGTCTCCTCTTACGCCACACGGTCCTGGGTTCCTTCGATTACGTCGTTCCTTCCACGGTCTATCTATAGCCCTTCCCCGCAGCTTCGCTTCGGCGTTCACCACTTTCTGGGGCATTTAGGGAACATGCCCCCTGAAGGGGGAAAGCTGCTGGGGTATGTTGGTTGAGACAGTAGTACACTTTTGGGTTTCTTGGTTAGGGTCTCACTGTCGTTTGGTTTCTTACTTTCTGCTTGTCTGTGGAGGTTTTGTCGGAGCTCAGGCCTGTATTTTCTTTCTGTAGTTTTCTTCCCATAGCACCGGACTTGTATGTGGGTTTCCGCTCCTGTCGGGCAGGGGCAGAGGGTTTTTAGCAGAGGGGGGGGTACGGGATGGACTGTGGGTTTGGAAGCGCACCGGGTCTTTGGGGTCATAGCTGATGCTGCATACCCTTTTTGTTCCGTAGCGCGTCTTGTACTGTAAGCCTTTAAACGAAAATAAAGAGTAATATAAGAAAAAAATAAAAAATAAAATAAAATAAAAACCGACGTGTAGTTAGTTCCTGACGCAACCATCTAAGTACTTTCTTATACTTTCAATTCATGTTATCTTTACTATCACAATTCCGGCGAAGAAAGACAAGTGTCTCTTAAGGAGTTCTCAACTACACAATAGGAGCAAGTTTGTTCGGCTATCAAAGTTGTACGCGAGAATATCGAGAGTGTTACCTGCTACAAGTATCGCCTGTAGGGACGGATCATTACAGGTCCGTAGAATAATCTCTCTGAAAGGTTACTCTATCTAACAAGGTCACTTTCACTACTTGGGTTACCCTGTCTTGCTCTTGGGCAAGCAGCTGCTAAAGTTCGCTTAGTAGACTTCTAGGTACTCATCCTAGTCTACTCTGTATACTTATTATACGGGTGTTAGGGGTAGCCGATAATGGAACTATAATATCGGACTAAGCCTGGGTACGTGTATTTGGAGATTTGTCTAAGAAGGCTCGCGGGTAACTATCTTCTTGTGAGAAGTAATTGAGTTAATAAAAAGATGATTGAGTTAGATAAGGATTTGTAGCGTGATAAATTTTTATATTGATAAGATCTCTTCTCCGGTGCTTAATGATTTCTTGTAGCAAGGGAGGCACTTCGATATTTATATTCCGCGTCTGAGTATTCGCAAGCTAACTAATAACTACTAAGTACAAAGTGCGAAACCTTTCTGACCCTGACAACTGCTCGACTACTTGCTTAGCATTATGAAGACATACACTATTCATCTAATCATAAGAGTATATCATTCTCTTCAACGATAGGTGTGCAGAGTTCTCGTAGTCCAATAGGTGCTAGCGCTATAATTGTCTTCACCGAGCCATGTAAGAAGTGGCCAACTTCTTGGTCGTCAGACCATTCAATGCATATGAGTCCTTAGGCTGCATAAGCGTCAGGTTTCAGGATGACTCTTGCCCACAATCGCATCTATGGCTAATTGTGCGCAGTGCCTCTCCCTTACTGACTGGCTCTAAGTGGGACCATTGGTCTCCACTATGCATACTAGAGTCTAATTCTCTCATAGAATGATCTCGCTCAAGCGTCCACTCTTTTGTTTCCTTCAGCTCACTGGACTTTGAAGGCCTATAGCTTTATGCGACGTTGACCAATTTGGTTCGAATCACTTGCATAATTTTTGCTACATTTTCTTCTCATATATCCTGCGAACAGCATCCGGTCGGTCCGACGGCCACGACGTATATGGTGTTATTGTAAGTGCTTCCCGGAGGTGACTTTCTGAGTGCAAGCGCAACTACCACTGGTGCTGCAGCGAATGTAGTGTCCTAATGTCGGGGCCGCAGGGGTATGATGGCCGTATTTTTGAGGTCTGTGCGCAGGGGTCTCTGCGCTCAGAGGTCTCTGTGCTGGATTCCTGTATTTGATACATGGGCTTCCAATGTGCCTAACAACGGGACCTTCCCTACCGGGGTTATCCTTAAGTATACCTGCAGGGCATCTAAGGTGGTCACTGGTAGCTACCTTTCTCAAGGGTCGTTACATTTATAGTCCTATTTCGAACCTGGTAATGTTTAATCCACAGTAGGACTTGAATCTTGTGTGACCTTGGATAGCTTTATTCCATTTGCTGAACTGGCCTTTCCTATACCGACTGTGTTAGTTTGATTCTGTGGATGTTTGTTCCTTCTACTTGTATACTACCTCCACTACTTATGTGTAGTTAGTTAAGACTTGGGCTTCAGACCAGGGTGATGTGATCTCTCATTTCCATTGTTCATTCTTAGCTTCTCAAGTGGTTTTCTAACTGGTGGTATGATAATATTAAGAATATAGCTGAGGATAGCGTGGAGGATAATGTGAAGAATAGGTAGGCTTTGGTTTACTACTACGAGAGTGAGAGAATTCATTTGAGGTTCCCTTTGTGTCTTAACTGAGCTCCCAAATAGGTATAGCTCAGCATAGCCATTCTTTGGCAACCGTCTCTATATGGCGGATTCTACGGTAGTCTTCACAGGAAGCAAATTAGCGGCCGGATTTACATCGGGAGGCGGGATCTACGGCCTATTGGAGATCCTTCACCTGCCCTTGAGTGAGGAATAAATCGCCTCTTAGGCACACGTCTCCGGGTACCCACCACATCATTTGTCCATTGAGGTCTCCAGATCTTCCTGCCAGCGCAGGAGTCGAATGGATAGCATTGTCTAGCATTACCTACTCGAGTAGCCTCTAAAGTGCCCTCCACCAGGAAAAATAAAATAAATAATAACTACACCCTCACTACAGTACTGAGTGCGTTAAGTCTTTCTACTTGGGATGCAGTGCGGTGCTTGACCAGAAAATCCCCTCATCCACAGGCAGAGTCGGAAGCGGAATGAGAGTTACATACTCTGCTTGGAAACAGTCCCCCGTGGTAATTGAACCACGGCAGTGTTATTGACGGGAGCTCAGTCACCATACCGGAATGCACACTGAACCTAAGAATACCATACCTTGAAGTGCTTGTTGGATAGTGGCCTATAGGGCATGGGTTATGCGGTGGAGCGGAGATGCGGATATGCGGATATGCAGGGTTGCAGGCATGCGGCTAGGAGCCTGACGGTTATAGGGCATGTGGCTTTGTGGTTTCCGGCGGTTTAGCACCTATGGTTCCGGACGTCTTAACTGTTCACCAAATAATTTGGAACGGGGGACGGCTTGGCAAAACAAAATATGTACATATGTTCAATTCCAGGCCATGGTAGTGGTTTTTGTGTAATTGTCAAGCCACATAGGTACTTAGGAAGGGTAACTTGAATCTCCATGAAAATGATGAAAAATTGTAGACTCAATAGATGTGAATGTAAAGTTGAAGCAAAGCATGGTAATACCCACACTATTGTGAAATCTCTCCGTTTCCTGATTTACGTAGTTTGAATTTTACAATTTTCTTAAGAGTTGACAGCTGTTCATCAAACAATGCCAGCACAATTCAAGCGCGGAAGGCCACGTATTTTAGCGGGCCCCTGTGCAACAACTCTTCATACTTGAGCATATCGTGAGACACAGCATCAGGTAATTTTCATTATACAGTTCTATTCAAATATCCTAAGCCTATATTGTTTCTGTAAACTAACTGGACAATAGCAGCAGTCTCAGCCAGTATAGGAGGTTCAAGTGGCAAGCTCAGTGAATGAACCCATTGTTGTCAATCCAAGTACTGGAAGGACACGAGAATGGCGACCGCGTTACGTTCACAGCCCTACTGCGAGACACAGGCTATTCAGACATCAGCAAATGACCTTCAGTCTCAGACAATTCCTGCAGTGGTCATTGTAACCGGTACAGGTACCTGAGTTACAATGTTTGGTTTCGAGTATCATTTGATACTCATTATATTTTATGTTTGGTTTCGAGTATAGTTTGATACTCAGTATGTTTTATGTTTGGTTTTGAGTATCATTTGATACTCAGTATGTTTTATGTTTGGTTTTGAGTATCATTTGATACTCAGTATGTTTTATGTTTGGTTTTGAGTATTGTTTCGATACTCACTATGTATTAGGTTTGATACCTAAGGAGTTTCAAGGCTACCACTTTCGGAGCCTTGTTGTTATTGTTTAAGCAAGGCACGGGATTGCCTGACAAGTGTATTTAAGATATGCTATTCTCCAGACTTAGAGAAAGCAGACTTCGACAGACAGAGTTTTCAATATACTTGGTTGAACAGTTACTTCTTCAGTTTGCTTCGAGAATCTTTAGTATTCACTTAGATTTACCAAACGCCTATCAGGAACAACTCAAGTAGTTGCGATATAGTAAGAAATTTGTTACAACAACTTAGTCTAAGCCGCAAGTACCTAGTCTCGTTAAATACCGCACTTTGGTATAGACACTATATCGTTATCCTATCAATATACGGTACCATCCTGTGGGGCCATGACACTTTTTTAACTTCAACAAGTTATAAAGATTTTGCAGTCTCAGGATCCAAGTAGGGGCAAGGCCTCTAAGCGATCAGAAAAGAGACTGGCCAGAGATAGCCAAGGATGATTCCTCAAAGCCTCAAAAGAACAGTTCACGATTGACGAAGCTGCCAGGCAGCTATCAAGGGACGAAGCACAGCAAGTCCTAGCGGTATCATCAAAGAACTCAAAAAGGCAAGAACACCAACCCCAGGCGGGTTTCCAGAATCACCCAAAAAGGCTACTTCAGCACAAGCTGCACCAGGGAACTACACTAACGATTCAGACAGTAGTAGCGATTCAGACAAGATGTCAGAAGGCGCAGGTCCTAGTAATAGGCCAGCTAGTCCCATGCCTAGCCCAGCAACAACAGCCAAGCTAAGCATGAAAGTACCAACACCAAGGAAGTTCACAGGCGAAGGAGATGACCTCAAGCCAGAAGCTTTCAATAGATGGTCCAACTCAGCCGAGCTCTACTTACGCCTACATGGGGTACAACAGAGTGTTGAAGGATGAGGGAACTACTGGATCCTATATACAGAAGGACGAGCACAAGAAGCAGCATTCCAGGCTGCAGAACCTTTCGGAGAAGATATCACAAGAGACCTCTTGATCATCTATCTGAGGGAACGGTTTCAGTCATCAAAACAGAAAGACAATACCTATAGACAGTTCCATGATATCAGTCAAGTTAATAATGGCAAATTACACAAAATCGCGACTGTTGCCACAGATCTACTCATGCACAGATCACGGTTATCTCCAAACACCATTAGCGAATATGCGTTTATTCAACACTATTCACATGTATCCACTCCAAACTCGGGCAGGATGTGGAATCACGATATGAAGGTGATGAATCAATTCATGATATTATCGCCACAGCAGAAAGACTGGATGTCATCAACTGAAGCACTGGAGCTTATGGAAAGTACAAGCATGAGAAGAAAGACCACAACTATAGAGACCAGAAACAGGATCGGAAACCTAAGAACGGGTTCAACAAACAAACTAATCCCTCCAAGAACAAGGACCAAAAGGATAAAGGTGCCTGTTTCACCTGTGGTGGAAAAGGACATATAGCAAAGGATTGCCCAAGCAAGAACGACAAAGGGAAGACAAAGGTCAAGAAGGAAGCATCCTCCAACTTAGCGGAACAAGAGGACGAATACGACGAAGTCTCTATCAACTCTCTTGAGATTGAAAGCTATGCATCAGCTAAAGCAACCCGACCCGCGATAATCAAAGCACAACATGCGCTAGAAGGTACCATATTTATCAATGGGAAGGAAGCTAGAGTCCTGTTTGATACAGGAACGATTGGAGCCAACCTGATAAGTGCAAACTTTGTTACTGTTCACGGTATTCCCTGTACAGAAATGGAAAAACCTAACAAGATACAAATGGCTATGAAAGGATCTCAATCAGAGAGCCATAAGGAATGTATCGTTGACCTCTCAGTTGGAAGGCTCAATGCCAAAGACAACAAAATGATCTTTGGAAACTTGGCAAAGTACGATGCCCTCATAGGAATGCCATTCCTCAAGCAACACGAAGCTACAATCAAATGTGGTAAATTAGCAATAGTGTTTCCCAAACAAAGGGTTAGAATCAACTGCACTCCCACCAGCGGAATCATAAGAGCAGCTATAGTCAGTATTGAAACCATTATAGAACAACATCCAGAGGTATTCCCGGAAGTTATACCAGAAGGATTACCACCACTCAGAAAGATAAACCATGAGATCAGACTAAAACCAGGAGCGGATCAAAGAAACCCCCCAACATACTCTATTCCAGAACAATGGGTGTCAGACCTCGGTAAATGGATAGAAGAAAAGATAGACTGCGGGATCATCGAACCGAAAGCAGTTCGTGCAGCAGCCTCCATGTTCACTCAAGAAACGAAAGATAAGATACGCATAAGGCCACTGGTTGACATCACTGCAAGGAATGATATAACCATAAAGGACGATGAAACGATCCCAAACCAGAGGATGATTCTGAACTTCCTAGCAAGAGCTAGATAAAGGAGCAAGATAGACCTCAGCGATGCCTATTTCCAGACGAGAGTTGAGCCAGAGGATGTTGATAAGAACTGTTTCAAATAACCCTTTGGATGTTTCGTCAGCAAAGTTATGCTACAGGGAGATATGAATACACCAGGAACATTCATGCGCATAATGTCTGACCTATTTGCCCACTATTTGGGAAAGTTTGTGTGGGTATATATTGACGATATACTCATATTCTCCGATACAGAGGAAGACTATTTGATAAACATATCCAAGGTCTGTGATAAGCTCAGGGATGCAAAATTCTATGCAAGGAGGAAGAAATCGCAATTATTCTGCAACAATATAGATGTTCTAGGACACATAATTGACGAAGAAGGTCTAAAGCCATCACCTGAGAGGATAACGAAAATTGAAGAACAGACTACACCTAATAATAAAAAGCAACTGCAGGAATTTCTCGGTACTGTTAACTATATCAGCCAATTCCTGCCCTACATAGCAACAATAACTGCACTGCTCATGGCCCTTAGTGGAACAGAAGACTTTCTGTGGACTGCAACACATGACCAAGCCATGGAAAATGTTAAGCGAATGGTTGCACAAAATGAGGTCAGGAAACCATTACACTATGAATCAGCATTACCAATATGGCTGATAACCGATGCATCAGACACTAGAGTTGGAGAATGGATTGGACAGGGGAAAATAGGTGATACTGCAAGACCGGCAGCATTACATAGTAGGAAATTCTCCAACGCCCAGATGAATTATGGGACCATAGACAAGGAAGCATTAGCAATTGTGGATGCACTTACAGCACTCCACCACCTCCTGGCAGGAAACAGATTTACGATTGTCACAGATGATCAACCCCTAATGCATCTAAAGACAAGTAAAACACCAACCAAGAAACAGCTCCATTGGAGAGGATTCATAGGCCAATACGATACCGAAATAGTATACCGGCCAGTGAAATGGAACTATTTAGCAGACGCTTTATCACGCCTGTATGCAAACGATAACGAATATCCTCAGTACGCTAAAGATCCGACTCAGCCAGAATCAGAAACCAATCTTCTACTACCCTCCGATAACCAACCTATTGCCCTTTACACAGAATACCTAGCAAGCAATTTGTCTCGATGTGAGAAACTACAGGTTTGGTATATTCATGATCATGATAGCTGCGGCAGTGAATGCAATTTTAAAGACTACCGAGAATACCCTCCTATTAATGATTGGGATGATTATAGGAGTATAGGCAGCAACAGAAGCAAGGAAGAAATAGATCATTCAGCCATACACTGGTCATTCTGCGATATACCAGCATGTCCTGATCACGAAGAATTGAAGACATCTACCAAAAGTTATAGTGGTTTCCCAGGCAGCAGCCGGGCAGTATTTGCTCCCCCAACCGATAAGGATGAGGACATGGATACTGAACCTGATGAAATTATCGCAACTCGACTCAGGCTAGACCTAGCAAAGATTCAGAAGCGATTACACGAAGTCCTTGGTTGCACAACCACCGGTATTCCATGTGAAAGGCCTGACTGCCGAGAGCATCAGGCCGGTAAATCTCCATCTACAATATCAGCAAAAATTATGCTTTGCTCCAGGTGCGCCTGTTGCCTCCGATGCACCGGGCGCTGCCAACGCAAATCGACATTCTGGATGGGCTGTCCCGCACTCATTTCGTCCGGATGCAGACTCTTCCCTTTCACCCGCGCCAGAGGCAAACCTCCCTTATCTGGAGGCGCCAGACGCCCTCAGATGCCCGTTGCCTTGCGCCCTACATGTTCCTTTTACCCTTTACATCTCCACGATCCAGCTCACCCCGACCTTTCTCCATCCGGCTCCACCCCTTTTTTTTTCTCTTTTGCTGCGGATTGGTCCGCAGTCTGCTCCCCTTCCTGACGCCACAGACGCCCGCTCCCTGGCACCCTACACCTCCCCGATCGCTTTGGATTCCTGCTCACCCCCAGCCTTTCTCCATCCGGCTCCCCTCCCATATTTTCTCTTCTTGTTGCGGATTCATCCGCATTCCGCTCCCCTTCCCTATGCCCCAGACGCGTGCTGCCTGGCACTACATCTTCCCGATCGCTTTTGATTCCTGCTCACTCCCGGCCTTTCTCCATCCGGCTCCCCTCCATTTTTTTCTCTTTTTGTTGCGGATTCGTCCGCAGTCCACTCCCCTTCCCTACCCCATCCAGGTTCCTCCATCTTCCCTTTACCCAATCCTGTGACAGCTACTTCTGATCTGCCCGACACAACCGATCCTTAAGCCTGATCCGCCCGACACCTTTAGTATATTTCACATGCCGCCTAGCGCCTTTGGTACTTTTCAGCTTCCGCCCGACGCGTTTATCGGCGCCGCCAGATCTTCCGCTCTCTGTGAAGTGCCTTCCACCTACCCCTTGATAATATAGCTCTTTGTCCGGAGTCTCCCCATTGTATTACTGGCCACTAATACCTCTCTCCGCCCCCGGAAGTGTATATCATGTCTGCCTAGGGTATCTTGAAATTTTTTTTCAGTCATTCTCCTCTGAGTCGGCCTGATTCATTGATATTCTTTCTCGGGTCACTACGCCCTAACCCTCTACTAGTAATCCTGGACTGTAACGATCCGTCACTCCGGGCGATACTTGCAGCAGGTAACAATTCCGAGATCCTCGCACACTACTTTGATAGCCGAGCACACCTGCTCCTATCGTGTAGTCGAGAACTCGCTAAGAGACACTTCTCTGGATTCGCCGGGAATCATAATAGTAAAGATAACTTGAATTGATAATATAAGAAAGTACTTAGATGGTTGCGTGAGGAACTAACTACTCGACGGTTTTTTTTTTTTTTTTTTATCCACACAGTTTTGCATTCGTTTTACTACTACACGGGTACGAACCAGACATGCATCGCAAGGATATGGCCAAGAAAAACCCTCCAACTCCACCCCGGCGCTAGCGGAAAAAGCCATCATCCCAAGACCCTCTGGTGTGGGCCCAATCGCACGATCCTGTGAATAAGAGAGAAATACAAAGCCGGCTAAGCGGACGACAAAGTAAATCCCCAAAACCCCAGAGACAGGAAACAACAGGAAAACCACTTGCCCAGAACTCCTACTCCCTGAAAAAATAAAACCCGTCCGAGGATGACGAACAAGGAGAGTAAAGTCTAATCAATACAAAGTGAAAGAAAAGACAAACAAAGTGTAAACCCATGAGAATGAAAACCCAACCAGATGAAGTGTAGGGCAAGCTACATTAGCAATCCAGAAAGGGGCTGGCCGTCACCCGGTAGGGACAAGGGGCAATCATAACACGAAAGAAACCAGAAACAATTACAGCGGCCCAAGGTACAAAGCTAGCTCAAAGAGGTAGTGCAATACCATGAGGCGCCGCAACCGAGCAGTGCGACCGTGGGCAATCGCAGAGGCGAGTGGAGCCACCAGGCAGTGAGGGTGCCAGCAAAAGAGAGGGACAGGAGCCGACCGTGTAAGCGGAGGGTGCCGGTTGAACGTGGGGGTGGCTGTAACCGAGCCGCTGGACGAAATGACGAGACGTGGGGAGGGGGTGGAGGGCAAAACAACCGGCTAGAAACAACCGACAAACAGGCCATTCCCGAACGTTTTCCAACCGAGAGACGAGAGCGAGTCCCATGAAGTTACTAACCGAAGCTTTCCCCAGCGGGGGACAAGCTAAGGACCAAGGGAGTACTTTCACCGAGGTCCGGACACCGTAACGCCGACCGTAAACGTAGAAGGGAGCAAAGCCGACCGGGAGCAATCGCTAAGCGAGGCTTGCCAGAGCGGGACGAGGAGAGCTGACTAGAAGGCCTTCAAACAACCCCTAGAGCAACACTTTCTCAAGGCGAAGGCATGAATGGGGAGGGAGAAGGGAGTGTCATCACCCCCTAGGTAACGAGACCACCAAAGT
>QOVD01001867.1:26833-52843 GCA_003521225.1 Tuber microsphaerosporum
CCCCTCGCCAGGCGAAAACAACTCAACCTCCCGCAAAACCCCAAACAGACTTTTCGAACCCCACCCTGCACTGACCCTTCTACGGCCCTTAGCCAAAAAAGATGTTCGGCGACCCCGAACTCTATGCGAAGGCCTTCCCCGACTCGTGGGAGGCCGGACAGTTCTGCGCCGGCAATTACGACCTATCACTTTTCCATCCTATATTCTCCCACCCAGAATATTCCCCAAGGACCCCCACACCCCCGACATACGCCCAGGCAGCCTTGCCCACCAGTGGCAAAAGGAAGGGCAAAGAAAGTGCCAGTCCCTCCAAGGTCGCTCAACGCGACGATTCAACCCCCAAAGCCCCCTCCGCCCTAGCCAATACCTCCCGCAGGTTCTTCGCCTCTCGCACAACACCTGCCCCCCACCCTCTCGCGGACAAGATAAAAACCTCGCTACCAGACCTCATCGCCTCGACCCTGTGGTCAACCAACTGCCTCCTCCCAAATGGTTTCATCGCATAAGTCAACGACCGAGGAGCGGTCTCCCTCACCGGCATAGACCTGAAAACCCCGGTGGCAGCATACTCGCCCTACTTCGATGCTCTCACTCGCAGACTCAACCAGTCCTTCCCCACGGGCAACAGCCCATGGACCACTTTCACCACCATTCCCACGGCAGTTCAGTTGGCTATACACGGTATTCCAATCTCTGAACACCCCACCGACGATAACCTACTTTTCCCACGACTTAGGGACTCCATTACCCATGAGAAAGTGACCCCGATACTCTCGGCCAGGTTCCTTAACACTGATAGAACTTCTAGAACCGCCAAAGAAGCTTCTTCGGTGGTCGTCACCGCTGACCCTGTCCACTCCACCATGCTCCTCAAAGGGATTCACCTCTACTCAAAACGGCTCAAGGTTGAGAAAGCTTTCTCGGCCAACCGCTATACCCAATGCCGTAACTGCTACTGTTTCGGTCACGCCACCCAGCGTTGCCCCCTGACCCACCCCACCTGCTCCTATTGTGCCCTTCACCATACGCGCGCCTCACACAGGTGCCAAAACCCGACTTGCCCAAAGCAAGGCCACCTCAAGTCCGTCACGGATTGCTGCCCCACCTCTGCCCCTCACTGCCCCAACTGTGGGGACGACCACAATGCCTTCTCCAGGGAATGCAAGGCCCGCCCTGTCCCTCCACCAAGAGCCCCCCCACCTCCTCCTTGCTCCTCCGGCTTCTCGGACAGTGAAGAAGAGATGGATCTGGAAGAGGATGGCTCAGAAGCCCCAACCTCTCACCCACCCGCTGGACCTAGTAAGGGCCCTGTGGCCGCTTCCCGCCCTCGTCAACCCAAGGTCGGCGAGATACAGAACACCAACACCGCCTCTGCTCCTGGCCCCTCCAGGACCGTTGCCCCTCCAATGACTCCCGTGAACACTCGGGCTCCGCCTGGAGATGAATAGAAAAACCGGCCGCCGCCCCCAGGAGCTGGCCTCTCTGGACAGAATCACGATCGTTCAACACAACAGCGTTGGGAGCTGGGATGTGTTCCTATCTTTGTTTTCCACCTTTATCGGTGATATTTCTCCTGATATTGTTTTACTTCAAGACCCCACCTCGTCTAGTTCCTTTTTACCTTGTTTCAGTGGTTTTAAAGCATTTTCCCCCCCCGTGAATTGCCCAAAGGTGGCAGCTTATTGCTCTCTGAGCTTTCTTTCTCAACACACAGTTCTCCTGGGCTTCTCAGACTCCAATGAGGACCTAATGTCGGTGGACATCCACTCTCCGCCTGATACCTTTGGCATCAGATACACCACCTGTCGCTTCGCTAATGTTTACTCCCGGCCCCGGCCGGCCCTACCCAACACCGTTTCCCCTGAAGAAGCGCTTCCAGATCTTGACTTCCCCTGCCTGGTTGTAGGAGACTTCAATATCCACCATCCTTCTGCTGACCCTTCCCGCTCCTTCTCCAGGCACGACATTAACGTGTCCTCCCCATACTTCGACCAGGCAGCAGACCTGAACATGACTCTGCTCAACAACCCTGGAGTACACACTAGGTTCCCATGGGGAACTAACGAACGCCCAAGCACGATTGACCTCGCCTTCTCCAATCCTCACCTTTACCCCGCTTTCTGTGAATGGTCATCCGACCTGGCATCGACGCGCTCTGACCACATCCCCATCCTCATCTCATTAAGTCCAATGGTCGACACCCCGCAACCCCCACGCCCCAAGTGGGACCACATTGACTGGGACCGACTGAAAGCCCCCCTTAGCTCTTTGAACGTCCCGCCCGCCCTCCTCCACCCTTCGCCCAGCCAGATCGAGAATTGGTTCTCGTCCTCCCTCACCCAGTTGTCTGCAATCCTACTGAGAACGGCCCCACTATCCCGTCCCTCCCCACACTCCAAACCCTGGTGGACCCCTCTGCTTATGCAGCTTACAAGAGAATTCCACAAGGCCTCCAGGACCGCCAAATGCACTCAGGATCCTTCCTCATCCGCCCAAGCGAGTCACCTCAGAAACGCATATTTCAAGGCCATCAAGAGGGCCAAAAACACATACTGGTCAGCCTTTCTGGCCTCCACCACCTGCAACACTATCTGGACGGCTCGCAAGCTGGTGGCTCCTCGGAAAACCCCACGCTTCCCCTCCCTCCGAGACGCAAATGATCCCAAGGGCATTACTAAAGCCCTCCTCGATCACTTTTTCCCCCCAAAACAAGAGTCACGACCTCCTCAGCGGCTCTGGGGCCATGCAAATGCCCCCCAACTGTCCAAAGAAGAAATAGAAAAGGCTCTCGCAGCCTCCTCACCCTCGTCCGCCCCTGGCCCCGACGGTATACCATACACCGTGTGGAAGACACTTAACGCCTCCTACCCCAACATTCTCCTCGCCCTCCTAGGCCCCCTGGTGATGCTTGGGTACCACCCTCCATCCCTGAAGGTGGCCAATGGAGTCATCCTGGACAAACCAGGCAAGCCCTGATACGACTCCCCCTCCTCCTTCCATATCATTGTCCTCCTAAAGATGGTCTCCAAGATCTTGGAGAGGGTCATGTGCGTCCGCCTCCTCGACATGGCCAGGACAAAAGGCCTACTTCACCGCAACCAATGCGGGTCCCTCCCGGGCCTGGGCACATCTGATGCCTGCGCCACCATGGTAAATGAGTTCAGGACCCTCCAGAGGCGTGGCATGAAGGTCTCATCACTCTTCCTCGACGTGAAAGCCGGCTTCGACAAAGTCGACATGCCCACCCTACGCGAGATCCTCCTTTCCAAGAACACTACGTCGTACCTCGTGGACTGGGTCTCTTCATTCCCCACAGTGAGGAAGTGCACCCTTCAGTTCCAAGTGCCCCCCAACATACTGGCAGCGGTTTCGGTCGGCACCCCACAAGGCTCGCCCATCTCCCCCCTCATATTCCTGATATACCTGTCTTCCCTCCACCTTACCATCCCCAAGGGCCTCACGGTCTCATATGTGGATGACTTCTCTATAACAGTGGCATCCCGCAGCCACAGGACCAACATCAGGAAGCTGCAACGGCTCTTCGCATCCATATCCAACAGGGCCTGCAAGCTAAGCATGGCCTTTCCATCCCGAAAACGGAACTAATACACAGGAGGACCCTGAGCGAAAGGTCCCTGCGGTGTCCACTGCCCATCACGCTCGAGGGACAAGTCTTCAGCCCAGCAAGTTCGCTTCGTTGGTTAGGCTACTGGTTCACCCCCTCTCTCACCACGTCCCAACACTTTGAAAAACGTCTCGCGCTAGCCCAACGGGCCTTCGTCTTCCTCACAAGGCTCTCACCCCCTGGCGCAGGAGTCAGGCCATACCTTACCCCCAGACTAGCCACTGGCCTCATCCTCCTGATCCTGACGTACGGCGCCGACCTCTTCTCCCGCAACACCCTCTCCACCTGACGCATGGACGTGTTCTGGCGTAAGGTTCAGAGATGGGTCACCAACTGCTTCCGATCCACCCCTACTGGCATCCGCTCCAGAGAAGCCTGTCTCCCTCCTATGGCCCTGTACTGTTTTTACAGAAGATGCCCCTTGGCTGACCGCATCGCATGCTACCCCCTCACTATCAACCCTGCCGCCGCCAGGCTCCCCCCTGGCTTCCCCTCGCTCTCCACCTACTGGGCCCTGGACACGGCCAGGCCTCTAACAAAAGGCCTCTCGTCCGTATACCTCCCCCTCAACTGGAGGTCTCCCGCACCGTCCCCCCCCATCAGGAAACACCTCCCCATCGATGCCATGGCGCATTTGACCCTCCCCCTGGCCCAGGACCTCTCGAGAAAGCCCCTCATACTCAAATCGACACCTCTTCCTGGAGAGAACGTCCCACCACCGACCTGGATGCTAAGAGTGTATAACCCCCTGAAACAAAGGGCTCGAGTCCTCCTTGTCGAAGATTGCAACACCCTTGCCCCCCCGCCACCCTATTACCCGTACCCCGCCACCCTCACCCTGATGCCTTTTATGGGTCTGGACAAGTTCTCAGTGGGCCGCATACACCCAATGCGAGCGCAGAAGAGCTACCTGGCCGCCCACCCCTCATGGAGACAGGAGAACCCAGACACCACCTGCCCCAGGTGCAACCTCGAGCCCGAAACGATGGAACACGCCTTCCTCTCCTGCTCCGCGAGATCACGGGCCCGAAACCGGTTCCTAAGCACTGTTGCAAGCCTAGATCCAGAGAACCCTATCTGGTCAGACCCGGACCTCGTGGCCGGGCTCAAATCCTACATCCTCGCCACTCGTACCGGCTTCCCCCCAGACTCATATAACTCGTGCCCCTCTCAGATGTCCTCCCCTTCCCCGGAACACGACACTTGATGAACTTTGTTTGTTTTTGTGTGTGTTTTAATATACTTTTATGATTGATTTATCCTGTCAGAGGCTTTGATATTGGGGTTTCCTTTGTTGAGCAAAATATCTGTTTTTAGTTTGTTTACGCCGGGAGCACTCGTACGTGTTTCTAACTGCTTACGCGAGGAGGAAAGTTTTATGGTTTGTTTTGTTTTAGTACTTGGATTTATAGGTTTTGTTTTTTCCATAGCTACCGCTGCACGAAGCTTCTTGTACCTAGAAACAATGAACGCATGATATAAAAAAAAAAAAAAAAAAAGAACGTGGGGTAGTTAGTCACGAACAATCTCCTCTACACCTCCGGCAATTGAAATCTCAACACCAGGAGAATCATCGTCAAACACCCACCCCGCTCTCCCCTTTTATGATGGCCTAGTTGCCTAGGAGGATGACGCTACAAACCCCCCTCTCCCGTCTGTTCCCCTTCTGATGGCATTGCTCTCGGGCAATCTTTGTCTAGGGGGTTCAAAGTTGCTCCTCTCTCCTTCCCCGCTTTCGCTTCCCCGCTTTCGCTTCCCCGCTTTCGCTTGGCTGCCCTCGCTTAGCGCTCGCACAGGGTCGGCAACCCCTTTCTCGTCAATGGCCTTCTGCAGTTTCGGGCTATCGGTGAAGTAGTGGCCCCGGTGGCTCTGCTCCCTGTTATTGCACTATCTCCTGGGAACTCTGTTTGGTATGGTCGGTATCATCGAAAAGCTGTCATCTCGCTTCGGTCGGTCGGTCTCGTACTTCTTGATTGGGTCTACCCCTCCACTGTCCTTTCCTCTGGCTCCGGCCACCCTCCTCCTCTCGGTCTCGTCCAGTTGCTCTGTTACAGCTACAATCCGCTCCCTGGGTGGTACCCTACTACTAGGTGGCTCCGCTAGCCCCCTCTCGGGATGCCTCCCCTGGGGTCTCCTTCTCACCTGGCTCGAGCCTGGCTTCCCCCTCTGGGTCCCGGTCCCTTCTGATCTCCTGGCCTTGGGATCTGTCATGGCTGAGTGCGTGGCAGTGAAACTGGTTAGTTGTATGGGGTTCATACCTGCCGCCTCTGCCCCTCGCGGCATGCACCCCTCCGGGTCTCGCTTTCCGGTGGGCCCTCAGGGTATTTCCTTGCACCACACGTCTCCCCCGCGCCGGTTAGTTGTATAGATCTCCCGCTGGGATTCCTTCAGCCCCTGTTGCCAGCCTATATGGTCCGGGTATTATTACCCCTTGTGTGTGCTCAGGTCCGGTGGTATAGCCTACGGTTTGGTATTGGGGGTTTCTTTCATACTGGGCTTGAAGTCTTCTTTGTTGGTTCATAAGTTTCTCACTGTCGCTTTGGTTTTTCTCTTGGTGGGCTGCATATCCGTGGAGGTTTTTGGTTCGTTGTTTTCTGGCCTGTTGTTTCCTTTGTAGTTTCTACCCATAGTACCGGACTTTGATTTCTACCTCTACACAAAGTAGTTACGTTGTCGGGCAGGGCCAGAGGGTTTTAGCATCGGATGCACGGGATGGACAGTAGTTGGAGGTTTTTAGCTTTCATACCTAGCGGTTTTAGTTAGCTTTCGTACCTAGTTAGTTCTTACTTAGCAAATGAATTAAATCTATTAACACAAAAAAAAAAAAACGGTCGCGTAGTTAGTTCCTCACGCAACCATCTAAGTACTTTCTTCTACTATCAATTCAATCAATCTTTACTATTACGATTCCCGGCGAATAATAGAAGTATGTCTTAGCGCGTTCTCGACTACACGATAGGAACAACAGTGTTCGGCTATCAGAAGTAGTGCATGAGAACGAGGAAGTTGTTACCTGCTACAAGTATTGCCCAGAGGGAAGGATCGTTACATCACCTGGGAGTTGCATCCCCCCTGTTTTCTGCTATCGCCTCGCGATGGCTGGGCTTCGCCCAGTCCTCCTTTACGTTGCCGATCTCTTTGTGCCCAATGCTACTGTTACAGACAAAATGGAAGTCTTCTGGTGCAAGATGCAGAGGTGGGTCACCTCTTGTTTCTCGTCCACCCATACACGCATTCTCTGATTCGAGTCCTGCCTCCCCACTGTTTCCCTCCTTGCGGCCTACCAGTATTGTCTGGCAGGCCTCCAGCCCTCGTGTCTCCCGCTAACCGCTAACCCTGCTGTGGCGAGACTACACCCTACCTACCCCGGTCTGGATGACTGGCAAGCCTCTGACTCGGCTCGCCATTTCGCTTCCAGGCTTGGCGCCAGCTACCAATCCCTCCTCTCATCCACACCTCACATCAGATGTAGGAGACATCTCCCTCTCGACTGCATTGTTCATGCCACCTACCAAGCGCTTGATCGCCCTCCATTCTTCCCTACCATTAAAATGAAGCTATGTACCTCTGACATAGTTCTCCCTGACCCTATCAGCCAAAATAATACTTAGCGCCTGGAGCGCCCTGTGTGTCTGGCGCACCTAGCGCATAAAACCTCAATCGCGAATCAGGACGCATCTACTACTTCTTCCTCACTCAGGGCACACCTGGCGCAACACTTAATCTTCCCGAACGCACCTGGCGCAACATTTAATCTTCCGGAACGTACCTGGCACAATACTTAATCTTCCTGAACTTACCTTGTGCAATACTACATCTTCAGGAGATATAGTCAACAGTACTCCCTTTACCCACTCCTGATCCACTTCACAGTACTGGTACAGTACAACAGTCTCTTTAAGTAGTCTTGTATGATATTTCTAATTCTACTAGTCTAGCTAATTGATCTAAATACAGGTGTCATCTTTCTATAGTTCAGGCTCTCCCGGGCTCTGGCACTCTAGAGTGTCTGGTTGGATCACTAACATCATGAATATTCACCGCGTATGGATAAGTCTTATACCGGCGTGTAGCTGGCATCGAGCCCAACAATCTCCAGGAAACAGAATTGAAATCCATGGCGTGGTTGTGGAGTAATCTGCCATCAAGTAAACTTCCGCCAGCTAGACATTTCCACAGCAGAGGGCCACTTCCTGAGTTTTGATGCGAGACAGACGTATCTCATCCCGGCATGTAGCTGGCGTTGAGCCCAACAGTTACCATTTAACAGAATTGAAATCCATCCTGCAGTTGTGGAGTAATCTGCTATTGAGTAAAATTCCGCCAGCTTGACACTTAACACACCCTCAACTGAACTCAGAGATATCCTGAGTTTTGATGCTACAGGGACGTACCTTATACTGGCGTGTAGCTGGCATCGAGCCCAACAATCTCCAAAACACAGAATCAAGATCTCTCCAGCGGTTGTGGAGTAATCTGCCCTTGAGCAAAATTTTGCCAGGTTCCTAATACCACCCTCTACAGAAGACAGCAATATCCTGAGTTTTGATGCCACAGGGACGTACCTTATGCCGGCGTGTAGCTGACGTAAAGCCCAACATCCTCCATCAAAACAGAATCAAAATCGGTCCAGCGGTTGTGGAGAAATCAGCCTCAAAGTCTGACATCGCTAGTCCTGTAACTTCATGAATAATTGTCAGGAAGGGATGAATCCTATATGAGTGTGTAGCTGGCGTCGAGCCCAGCATGATGCAGGTGTCAGATTCAGGATAGGTATTATGGTTGGGGAGGAGTCTTCTGTGAAAGCCAGGAGGGGGCAGGTGTGAGGTGAGCAAAGTGTGGAGTCACATCGCGTCGCATCCGAGTCTAAGTCTAATTGCCAGTAAACCACACGAAAGTAGAGAAAGCCATAGATATCACTCGCTTTCCGACTGGAGTGAGCTCGCATTTTCCCTCTCTGAAAGATCAAGTTCTGAAAATAGAACTTGAGAGTATCTCTAGTAGTGCAAAATAAAAATTGAGTTGAGTAGCGGCAATCTCACCCTGCGCCCACTCTAACCCAACTATTATTGCTAACGCTACCTCATTTCCAGGTATGAGAGATGGGAGCAAAGTGATAGGCTACTCTGAATATTGAGGGAGTGAGTAGTAAATCAGCAGGTGCGATAGTGTTGTGGGCAGTGTCCGAAGGCACAGGAGGTAAGGTTGTGTAGGTACTAGCATTCAGAGAGAACTCCAGATAACAACTGTGCCTCCTGATGCACCTGGCGCAAGCGAGTATTGAACTCTACCTCAGGGCGCACCTAGCGTCAGGGGCGCAAACTCACCATACCTTGCATGCTGACGTAACAGTGGTGCATCTGACGGACGGTAATTTTTTGCTGATGCCCCTAGTCATGTCAAAGGCTAACAAGCACATGAAGCTTACCCTCAGACGTCACCTACTCTTCTGTTGGGCCTTCGAATTTGTCCCGCCACCTTACTACCCTTTCCCCCCCTCTGTCTCCTTGCACCCCTTCATGGGCCTTCCCCACTTCCCCACTGGAACAATTCACCAACCGAGATCCGGGATAGCAACCTTAAAGGACATCCGTCCTGGTTGAATCACGACGTCCCCTCTGAATCCCTTCACTGCCACGAGGACACAGAGGACCTCCACCACGCCATACTAGCCTTTGAAGCGAAGAACGAAGCCAGGACTCTCTTCCTTCTGAGAGACCTGTCCTTGGAACCCTCCTCCCTCCTGTGGGGCTCGCCCTCCCTTCTCAAAGACCTGTCTAATTTCATCATGACTACAGCTACGGGCTTCCCGACCAACATGCCACCATATCCTGTTTGACAGCCCCCTGCACCCCCGACTTTAACCCCTGTCACCGCTTAAGGTACCAGGACCCGAGTCTCCCTCCTCCCTACTGTAAACCTGTTTGAAAGAATCTCCAATTCTAGACTGAGAGCGCTCATGATTTGCAACGCATCCGCCTCCACATAAAAGAGCCGAAAGTACATTGTTTGTTTAGTTCTGTTAGCCATGTTTGGTTTGGATCTTGTTGAATGTTATTTTAACCGTTATGAACTGGTTTTTGATATTGTATTGAGTGCGTATATGTTCGTGCTCGTTGGAGGATTAGTTTTTGTTTTTTGTTTTTGTTTGTTGATTTTGTTATTGTTTGTGGGTTTTGTTTTGGCTATATCTGACGATGCATGTCATTTCTTGTACCTTAAAACAACGAATATATGAGATGGGAAAAAAGGGAGAACAAAACAAAAGTATAAAAAAGTTAAAAGAAAAAAAAACCACCGGATAGTTAGCACGAATGATCTCCACTCCACCTCCGGCGATTGAAATCTCAACACCATGAGATATCATTGTCAACTCCATCCACCTCCCTCTCCCCTCTCATGATGGCCCCTCTGCCTAGGAGGGTGACGCTACATCCCCCCTCTCCTCTCTGTGGCCATCCTAATGGCATTGCTCTCGGGCAGGCTTTGTCTAGAGGGTTCAGAGTCACTATTCTCTCCTTCTCCGTTTGCACTTCACTGCCCTCGCTTGGCGTTTTCACACTGACGGCAACTCGATTCTCGTCAATGGCCTTCTGCAGGTTCGGGCTATCAGTGAAGTAGTGACCCGGTGGCTCTGCTACCTGGGATTGCACCCTCTCTGTGGAGCTTCGTTTGGTGCCGTCAGCATCGTTGAAAAGCTTTGATCCGTTTTCGATCAGTCGGTCTCGCCGTTCTGGATTGGGTCTACCCTGCCACTATCCTCTCTTCTCCTCTCCCTGGCCGCTCGGTTGTTCCTCCCGTGGCTCGGTTACAGCCTCCCAGTCATCTGCCAAACGCCTTACAGCGGTCATGCTCTCCTCTACAGGCTGGCACCCTACTGCCGCCTTACCTTGGTTGATTTCTGAAGGGTTGGGTTGATTTGCTTATCCCACACGGTCTCGGGTTCTTTGATTAGGTCCCTTGCTCCACGGTCTGCCTACGGCCTGTCTTCACAGTCCTTCAAGTTCGAAGGACACTTAGGAGAACGGCCACTTATAGAGGGGAACGCTGGTGGGGTATGTTGGGGTGGGCAGCAGTACACAATTGGTTTTCTCGGTGAATGTATAACTGTCGTTTATTTTCTTCCGTTCTGCTTGTCTGCGGAGATATTTTTCTGACCTCATGGCTGTATCTTATATTGTAGTTTTCTACCTGGAGTAGCCGACTTGTATCTAGGGTTCCGCTCCTGTCAGGCAAGGTCAGTGGCTTTTTAGCAGGAGGGGGGTACGGGATGGACTCATGTTTCATACCCACCTGGTATTTTGGGTTATACCTGACACTGCAAGCCCCATTCGTCCCTTAGCTAGTTTCGTACTGTAAGCCTTAAAACAATAATAAAAAGAGAGACAAAAACGAACAAAAGAAACAAAAGAAACAAAGACGGCAGAAAGTTAGTACACGAACCATCTCCTCTACACACCCTGTGATTGACATCTGAACACCAGAGAATTATCGTGGGATCCTCCACCACCCACCCCCCCAATCCACGGCCGAGGAGGAGGACCCCTCCACTCCTCTCTTCCCTTATCATGTCCTCGCCCGGGGAAAGCTTTTTTCTAGGGGTAGCTTAGGGGCCTTTTCCGATCTCCCTTCTGTTCTCTCTCTGCCTCGGTTAGCGATACACGCATGGTCGGCAACCTCCTCTCCTCTTTTATGGTCTGCGTTGCGGAGTGCGGACTTCTGACTGAAGTACCTCTTTGTCACGAAAGCCTGTACCCTTGATGGAGAAAGCTTTGGTCAGTAACATCTCAGTCTTGTCTTTCGGTTCAGCTTCAGAAAAGCTTCGGCTATGCCCTGCTAGTCTACTGTTTTTAGTATGTTGGTTACCCACCGTCCCCCTCCCTCTGGTTTCGTCCAGTGGTTTGGTCACACTCATCATCCTCCAGCCGGCCGGCCTATCGGCTGGCCCGTGATCCTCCTCCCACCCTGTTGGCTTGGGGGGGCACCCCTCGGTTTCAGTCAGTTGTCGTATTGCACTGTTGCAGTTACAGGTTTCATTCCTTGAACTGGGTGTAATGTCAGCCACGACCCTTGCTTTATGGTTACTGGTGGCCCCATAAGCTCTCAACGGTTTGTGGTCTCTCTACCCTTGTCACAGGATAGTAATTTAATTTCGTTTGTTTTATGGTACTCAAGGTGGGAGGTTTGTGGCTGAATGGTTCTCCTGTTGTTTTCTACTTGTCTTTTGGGAGTAATTTTGTATTTCCTTAGGGCGAGATTGTGGGGTTGGTCCCGGACCATAGGTACTTGGGGCGATGGCTTTTTCCCGTGTTCTCGGTAGGGTTTGGGCTTTTCTCTACCATAGCTTTTTACAGCTGCATGTAGTCTTTGAGCCTAGTAGATAGTAAATCAAAGCACCGGATATAAATTAAAGTCAAAATAAATAAAAACCAAGAAATAGCAGCCGGATAGTTAGAATACCTCCAGAAATTGAAATCTCAACACCATGAGAATTATCGTCAACTATCCTCTCCCCTCTCCCCTCTTCTGATGGCCTAGTTGCCTAGGAGAGTGACACTACAACACCCCTCTCCTCTCTGTTCCCCTTCTGATGGAATTGCTCTAGGGCAGTCTTTATCTAGGAGGTTCATAGTCGCTCCTATCTCCTTCTCTGCTTTCGCTTCGTAGCCCTCGTCTTGCGTTTGTACACTGTAAGCAACCCGCTTCTCATCAATGGCTTTCTGCAGTTTTGGGTTATTGGTGAAGTAATAGCCCCGGTGGCTCTGCTCCCTTATATTGAACTATCTCTTGGGAACTCTGTTTGGCACAGTCGGCATCCTCGAAAAACTGTGATCTGGCTTCGGTTGGTCGGTCTCACACTTCTTGATTAGGTCTACCCTTCTGCCATCCTCCTCTTTGGCTTTGGCCACCCTCCTCCTCCAGGCCTCGTCCAGCTGCTCTGTTATAGCTATAATCCGCTCGCTGACAAGTACCCTATAACTTGGTGGCTCCTCTCGCCCCCCTCAGCACTCCTTGCCTGCGATCACCTTGTCGTGTGGCTCGAACCTTAGCTCCTCCTCAGGGTCCCTGTCACTCCTGATCTTCTGCCCTTGGGATTAGTCATTGCTGAGTGCGTGGTAGTGAACCTGGCTGGTTGTATTGGGTTTATACATACCAACCATGTCCCTCGGGACATGCACCCCTCGGGGCCACGTTTTCAGTTAGGCTCTGAGAGCATTTCCTTAGGCCACACGTCTCCGCTGCACCGGCATTGTCCTATTGATCTCCCGCTGGGATTCTTTCAGTCCTTGTTGACAGCCTACATGATCCTGGCATTTTTACCCCTTGTGTGTGCTCAGGTCCGGTGGTACAGCCTACCGTTGGGTATTGGTGGTTTCTTGCATGCTTGGCTTGAAGTCTTCTTTGTTAGTTCATAGGTTTCTCTCTGTGGTTTTGGTTTTTCTCTTGGTGGGCTACACATCTGGGGAGGTTATTGGTTCCTTGTTTTCTGGCCTATTGTTTACTTTGTCGTTTCTACCCATAGTACCGGGCATTGATTTCTACATCTATACAAAGTATTTACGCTGTCGGGCAGGGTCAGAGGGTTTTAGCATTAGATGCACAGGATGCAAAGCAGTTGGTGGTTTTTAGCTTTCATATTTTTACAATTTCAGTTAACTTTTGTCCCTATTTAGTTCTGATTTAGAATATGAATAAAATCGAGAAAACAAAAAAGCGCCTGATAATTATTGACAAACTATCTCCTCTACCCCCACGGCTATTCAAATCTCAATACCGAGAATCATCGCGGGATCCTCAACCAACCCCCTCGGTCCCCCTCCGCTGAGGGCCCTTTTGCCTAGGAGGGCCTATATACCTCCACTCCGCCTCTCGTCCCTTATAATTGCCATCTTGCTCGGCAGGCTAGGTCTAGGGGTTGATGCCTTCTCGTCCACCCTCCTCCCCGCTTTTGCTTTGCACCACACTTAGCATATTATAGGGTTGGCAACGCTTCTTTCTACGTTTACCCTCAGCCTTGTGTTGTCTGGACTGCTTACCGAAGTACCTTTTTGTTTCGAGAGCATCTACCCTTGTTGGGGAAAGCTTTGGATAGTAACATCTCGGTCCACTCTTTCGCTTTGGCTTAGGAAAATGTTGGGCTCTGGCCTCCTAGTCTTCAGTTTCTACCGAATTGGCTACCCTTCCTCCTCCTTTCTCGTTTTTGTCCGCTGGCTCCTTCATATCTACAATGCTCACCTAGCTCGTACCTTTCTGCCTACCTTTGTCTTTTCCTGCTGCCTCCTTCACGGTTCGCAGCCCTCGGCTAAGCCCAGGCATAGTATTGCAGTTCCTCCGTGCTCAGTGTTGGATCCTTGGGTGGGTGTAATGTTTCCCGTCATCCCTATTTGGATATCAGGAATTCTATCAGCCAATGCGCTTAGCCCGATTGTTAAAATTGTTTCCAAAGGATTGAGCTTTTTGTCTGTTGGATCTCCTATGATATCCTTAGTTGGGGACAGAGTTTACGGCAATAGGTTGTCCTATTGTTTCCTCCATTCAAGGTTCGTAGTTTCCTTCTTCTGATCTTGAGAGGCTAGGCCGGCTACGGCAGCTTAGGTTCTGTTAGGAGGGCTGTTCTGGCTTGCGTGCAAGATATGCGGTTGGCCTCATACCAGAGGGACTTGGGACGATGGCTTTTTCTTCTGGCAACAGGGTGGATGGGGGTTTTTCTTGACCATATCTAATGATGCATGTTTGTTTGTACTGGTAGGAAACAATGCAAAACCGATATAAAAAAAGAAAGAGAAACAAGAAAAAAAAACAAAAAGAAAACAAGTGCCGGATTGTTAGTTACGAACAATCTCCTCCACCCCTCTAGCGATTGAAATCTTAACACCATGAGAATCATCGTCAACCACCCTGCCTTCTCTCCCCTCTTCAGATTGCCGAGTTGCCTAGGAGGGTGACGCTACAACCCTCCTCATCCCTCTGTTCCCCTTCCTATGGCATTGCTGTCAGGTAGTCTTTTTCTAGGTGGTTAACTATCACTCTTCTCTCATTTCCAACTTTGGCTTCGCTCCTCTCACTAAGCATTTGCGCATGGTCGGCAGCCCCTTTCTCGTCAATGGCCTTCTGCAGCTTCAGGCTATCGGTGAAGTAGTGGCCCTGGTGGCTCTGCTCACTGGCATTGCACTATCACTGGGGAACTCTGTTTGGTACGATCGGCATCGTTGAAAAACTCTCATCTCGCTTCGGTGGGTTGGTCTCGTAATTGTTGATTGGATCTACCCCTCTGCCATCCTTTCTCCTAGCTTTGCCCACTTTCTCCCTCTCGGTCTCGTCCATTTGCTCTCTTACTGCTACGATCCGCTCCCTGGCTGTTACCCTACTACTTGGTAGCTCCTCTCGCCCCACTCGGTACGCCTCCTCTGTGGTCCGTTTCTCGCATGGCTCTAGCCTCGCCCTCCGCTCGGGGTCCCTGTCCTTTCTAATCATCAGGTCTTGGGATCTGTCATTCATGAGTACTTGGCGGCGAAACTGGCTGGTTGTATGGGGTTCATACCTACAGCATCTGTCTCTTGGGACTTGCACCCCTTCAGGTCTTGTTATCCTGTGGACCCTGAATGCATTTTCTTATAACTTACATCTCCGCCACACCAGCATCCTTGTATGGATCTTGCCCTGGGATTCCTTTAGCCCTAGTTGACGGCCTAAATGGTCAAGGTAGTATTACCCCTTGTCTATGCTTTGATGCGATGGTATAGTCTACAGTTTCATATTGGGAGTTTCTTTCATCCTGGGCTTGAGGTCTTCTTTGTTGGTACATAGGTTTCTTAATATCGTTTTAGTTTTTCTCTTGGTGGGCTGCATGTATTTAGAGGTTTATGGGTCGAAGTTTTCTGGTCATTTATCGTCTTTGTAGTTTCTACCCACAGTACCGGACTTTGATTTCTACCTCTACACAAAGTACTTAAGTTGTGTGGCAAGGTCAGAGGGTTTTAGTATCGCACACGCAGGATGGACTGTAGTTGGAGGTTTTTGGCTTTCATGCCGTTACAGTTTTGGTTAGCTTTCGTACCTACAGTCAGTTATCAGAAGTGTTCGTCTAATACTTACTAAGCAACCTCGCCAAACCAAAAAAGAGGCCGGCTCACAAACTTGAAAATGATAGTCGATTACCACAACCATAAAATCCTGAATAATTGGACTCTAAATGTACGCTATATCTTTACTCTTTCCTTTCTGTATGGTCTAAAATTTTTCAATTTTTTTCCTGCTTCTGTCCCAATGTAGAGTATTTTTTTAGATATGACTCTTCATACAAAGATTCAGGTCTCTTTTAAACTACTAGATGGAATCATAAATAATTAATAGAGCTTTAACTCATTACATTTCTGCTTCTAGCAGGGTAAATGCATAGTAACTGTCTTGCTGATAGAAAGATTTAAAGTGTTTTCAATAGGATAGTATTGGGAAATCTGCATTTGAAAGTTTTGATTTTTCATTAAATTTAGTGTAAAACCTGGTGTTAGACAAAACCTTTTGATCTAGTGCTGTAAATTGGGAAAGAAATTGAAAAAAATTAAAAAAAAGTTCTTGACTATACTGAGGAACTTCCAATAATATTGCATAAATTTAGATTCTAATTATTCAGGATTTTATCATTGTGGGAATCAGCTATTATGATCAAGCGTGTGAGGCAGCATGTTTTTCGCGAGGTTGGTTAGTAAGCATTTCACGAACACTTCTGACGACTGACTGTAGTTAGTTCTTACTTAGCAAACGAATAAAATCAATAAAATAACAACCACCGGATAGTTAGTCACAAACCATCTCCTCTACACCTTCCGCGATTCAAATCTCAACACCCGGAGAAATTATCGTCAACCATCCACCCCCTTCTCCCCTCTTATGATGGCGTCACTGCCTAGGGGGTTGAGACTACTACCTCCCTATTCCCTCTTTTCCTCTTCTGATCTAATTGCTCTGAGGCAGTCGTTCTCTAGGGGGTTCCCAGTTGCTCCTTCGGCTTCGCCGCTTTCGCTTCGCTGCCCTCGCTTAGCTCGCGCATACAGTTGGCTACCTCTTTCTCGTGAATGGCGCTCTGCAGTTTTGGGCTATCGGCGAAGTATTAGCCCCTGTGCCTCTGCTTCCTGATATTGCACTAGTCCTTAGGAACTCTGCTTGGTACAGTCGGTATCGTCGAAAAACTCTGATCTCGCTTCGGTCACTCCATCTCACACTCCTTGATTGAGTCTCCCCTTCTGACATTCTTTCCTTTGGCTCCGGCCCCCCTGTCTATTGTGGTTTTTTCCAGTGGCTCTGTTACAGCTACCATCCGCTCCCTGGCTGATACACTACTACTAGGTGGCTACTCTCGCCCCGCTCAGCACTCCTCCCCTGGGGTCCACTTCTCACGTGGCTCGAGCCTCACCCCCTCCTCTGGGTTCCTATCCCTTCCGATCTTCTGGCCCTCGGATCTGCTATGGCTATGTGCGAGGCAGTCAAACTGGTTAGTTGTATGAGGTTCACACCTACCGCCGCTGCCCCTAGGGGCATGCAGCCCTCTAGGTCTCATTTTCCGGTGGGCTCTTAGGGCCTGTCCTTACGCAACACGTTTCCCCCGCGCCGGCATCGTTGTATTGATCTTCCGCAGGCAGACCTTCAGCCCCTGTTCATCGCCTATATGGTCCAGCTATCATTACCCTTTGTGTGTGCTCAGGTCCTCCGCTATAGTCTACGTTTTGGTATTGGGAGTTTCTTTCATCCAAGGCTTCAAGTCTTCTTTTGTCGTTTCATAGGTTTCTCACTGTCGTATTAGTTTTTCCCTTGGTGGGCTGCATGTCTGAGGAGGTTGTTTGATTCCGAGTCTTCTGGCCGGTTGTTTCCTTTGTACTTTTCACCCATAGTACGGGACTTTGATTTCTCCCTCTACATAAAGTAGTTACGTTGTTGGGCATAGTCAGAGGGTTTTAGCATCGGGCGCACTAGATGGACAGTCGTTGTATGTTTTTATCTTTCATACCTAGCGGTTTTAGTTAGCTATCATACCTAGTTAGTTCTTACTTAGCAAACGAATTAAATCTAGTAAAACAAAATAAAAAAATAAAAAAATAAAATAACAAACCGCTGGATCGTTAGTCACTAACTATCTCCTCTTTCCCTCCGGTAATTGAAATCTCAAACCACCATGAGAATTATCATCAGCCATCCTCCTCCCTTTTCCCTCTTCTGATGGCCTAGTTGCCTAGGAGGGCGAAACTACCTCTCCCCCTTTCTCCTCTGTTCCCCTCCTAATGGCATTGCTCCCAGGCAGTCTTCCTCTAGGGGGTTCTCGGTCCCTCCTCTCTTCTTCCCTCCCTTCGGTTTGCTCCTCTCGATTAGCGTTTGAACCCCCGTCGGCAACACCTTTCTCGTCGATAGCCCTCCCCAGTTTCAAGCTATTAGTGAAGTAGTGGCCCCGGTGGCTCTGCTCTCTGGTATTGCACTATCATCTTGGAATTTAGATTAGTACGATTGGCATCATCAAAAAACTGTGATCTCCCTTCGGTCAGTTGGTCATCCAGTTCTTGATTGGGTTTACCCTTCCGCCATCCTCCCCTCTGGCCACGGCTACCCTCCTACATGTTTCGTCCAGTTGCTCTGTTACAGCTACAATCCGCTTCCTGGCCGGTACCGTACTAGTAGTTGGCTCCTCTCGCCCCCCTCGGCACTCCTCCCCTAGGGTCCACTTCTCGCGTGGCTTGAGCCTCATGCTTCTCCTCTGAGTTGCTCTACCTTCTGATCTTCTGGCCTTGGGATCTGTCATTGCTGAGTGAGTGGCACTGAAACAGGCTGGCTGTAATGGGGTTCATACCTACCCTCTCTGACTCTGGGGGCATGTACCCCTCCGGGTCTTGTTTTCCGGTGGGCTCATAGAGTATTTCCTTATACCACACTTCTCCACTGCGCCGGCATCGCCTGCTGGATCTCCCACTGGGATTCCTTCAGCCCCATTTGACGGCCTATATAGTCTGAGTATTATTACCTCCTCTATGTTCTCTGGTTCGATGGTATAAACTACAGGTTAGTATTCGGGGTTTCTTTCATGCTGGGCCCGAAGTCTTCGTTATTGGTACATAGGTTTGTCACTGTTGTTTTGATTTTTCTCTTGTTGGGCTGCACGTCTGTGGAGGTTTTTGGTTCGAAGTTTTCTGGCCTGTTGTTTCCTTTGTAGTTTCTACCCATAGTACTGGACTTTGATTTCTACCTCTACACAAAGTAGTTATGCTCTCGGGCAGGGTTACAGGGTTATAGCATTGGACACGCGGGATAGACATTAGTTGAAGGTTTTTCAGCTTTCATACCTTCATGGTGTTAGTTAGCTTTCGTACCTAGTTAGTTCTTACTTAGCAAATGAACAAAATCTATAAAACAAAACATAAAACCACCGCCGGATACTTAGTCATTAACCATCTCCTCTACACACCCGGCGCTTCAAATCTCAATATTACAGAACCCTCTCAGGATCCTCCACACCCCCACCTTGGTTCCCCTCCCGTGATGGCTCCTTTGCCTATCAGGGCCCATCTTCCTCCTCCCAGCCTCTCTTCCCTCCTGATGGCCTTGTTCCTGGGCAGGCCTTGTATCAGAGTTTATGATTTCGCGTCCACCCCCCTCCCCGCTTTTGCTTTGCACATCGCTTATCATTTTGCACGGTTGGCAACCCTTCTGGCTACCTTGCTGGTTGGTGTTGCAGTGTCTGGACTCACTACCGTAGTCCCGCTTCATTTCGCGAGAGTTTATCCTTGATGTGGAATGCTTCAGTCAGTAACATCTCAGTTCCATCTTTAAGCTCCGCTTTGGAAAATATTAGGCTATGGCCTGCTAGTCCTCTGTTTTGAGCGAGTTGCCTACCCTTCCAGCTCTTTTCTCGGTTTCTTCCGGTTGCTCTTTCATAGCTACAATCCTTCCCTAGCTGGCACCTCACTGCCTCCCTTTTATCCTTTCCCCCACCCTCATTCACAGTTTGCAGCCTTTGGCTAAGCCCAGGCATGGTATTGCACTGCCTCCATGCTCGGAGTCTGATTCTTGAGTGAGTGTAATGTTTGCCACATTTATATTGAGACATTAGGTATCCCCTCGGTCAGCTCGCTTAGACAGTAGTAAACCTTGTTTAGGTAATGTTGATATTTTCGTGTGTTAGATCTTCTATTATTTCCTTGGTTGTGGTCAGAGTTTATGGCCAGAGATTTGCCTGTTGTTTCCTGCTTTCATGTTTGGTAGTTTCATTCTTCTAATTTTGTAGGGCTAGGCCGGCTGTGGCAGCTTTGTTTCCTTTAGTACAGGGGTTCTCTCTTGCATGTGAGATGTGCTATTGGTCTTACACCAGAGGGACTTGGGATGATGGCTTGTTCCTCTGGCGCCTGCCTGGATTGGGGTTTTTCTTGGCCATATCTAACGATACATGTCTGGTGTACCCATAGAAAACAATGCAAAACTGATATAAAAAAATTGAAAAAAGATTGAAAATCAAATGAAAAAAAGAAAAACCTCCGGATGGTTAGTTATTGCACTCGAGCTGGGCGTGGTGTTGGATTCTTGGGTGTGTGTAATATTTGCTGTCATATATATTCGGACTTTAGGCATTCCCTTGGCCAGGTGCCTTAGCCCGCTGGTTAAGATTCTTTCCAAAGTGTCAAGGTATTCCTGTATTCAATCTTCTCCTATTTCCTTAGTTGGGGTCGGAGTTTAGGGCAATAGGCTTTCCTGTTGTTTCCTGCCTTGATGTTTGGTAGTTTCCATCTTCTGATCTTGGGGGGCTAGGTCGGCTGTGGCAGCTTTGTTTCGATTAGTATGGGGGTTCTATCTTGCGTGCGAGATATGCTGTTGGTCTCATATAAGAGGGACTTGGGATAATGGCTTTTTCCTCTGGCACTGGGGTGGATGGGGGTTATTCTTGCCCATATCTAACGATACATGTCTGGTTTTACCCCTAGGAAATAATGCAAAACTGATATAAAAAACAAAATAAAAAATATAGATAAAAACAAAAACAAACAATCCGCCAGATAGTTAGTCACGAACCATCTTATCTACACCTCTGTCGATTGAAATCTCAACACTATGAATATCATTGTAATCTATCCTCCCCTTTCTTCTCTCTTCTGATAGCCTAGTTGCCTAGGAGGTGAAGCTACAACCCCCCTTTCCCCACTGTTCCCCTGTTGATAGTATTGCTCTCAGGCAGTCTTTGTCTAGGGGGTTTACAGTCGCACCTCTCCCCTTCCCCCCTTTCCCTTTACTTCCCTCACTTAGCATTTGCACATGGTGGGCAACCCATTTCTCGTCAATGGCCTTCTGCAGTTTCCGGCTATCTGTGAAGTAGTAGCCCCGGTGTCTCTACTCACTGGAATTGCACTCTCTTCTGGGAACTCTGTTTTGTACCTTCGATATCCTCGAAAAACTGTGATCTCGGTACAGTCAGTGAGTCTCGTACTTCTTGATTGGGTCAACCCCTCTGCAGTCCTCCCCTTTGGCTTCGGCCACCCTCCTACTCACGGTCTCATCTACTTCCCCTGTTGCAGCTATTTCAGCCCAATGTATACCGCCATCCTGGTCCACCAAGGGGAGTTAAGGTCCTCGTGGTGCACCCTGGTGCCCCGTGGTCCACAGTGGTCCACATGTTCAGTAAGATTTTCAAAAATTTGGATCAAGGTGGATCAGAGTGAACCAGGTGCACCATGGGGACCACGACCCCCTTGGTGGACTGGGAGCATTCAGGACCTACGCGGACACCCCTCCGACATTATTCAGATGTACTATCTACTCCTTGGGCTGGTACCGACTACTAGGTGGCTCCTCATACCCCACTCGGCACTCCTGACCTCGGGACCCCATCTGGCCTTGCTCGAGCCTAACCTCCTCCTATCGGCCTCTGTCCCTTCTGATCAGCAGGCCTTGTGATCTGTCAGTACTTAGTCCCTGCGAGTCAAACTGATGGCTTGTATTATGCTTCATGCCTAATGCCTCAGCCCCTCAGGGCACACACCCCTCCGGGTCTCTTTTTCCAGTTGGCTCTCAGGCTGTTTCCTTAAACCACATGTCTCCGCCGCTCCGGCATCATCTTATGGATCGCCCGCTGGGATTCCTTCTGCCCATATTGACGGCCTCTGTGGTTCGGGTATTATTACTCATTGTGTATGCTCATGTCCGATGGTTTTAGCCTACGGTTTGGTAATGGGAGTTTCCTCTCATTCTTTGCTTGCAGTCTTCTTTTTTTGGTTCATAGGTTTGTCAATGTTCTTTGGGTTTTTCTCTAGGTGGGCTGCACGTCTGCAGAGGTTTTTGGTTCAGAGTTTGCTGGCCTGTGGTTTCCTTTGTATTTTATACTCATAGTACCAGACTTTGATTTCTACCTCTACACAAAGTGGTTACATTGTCGGGCAGGGTCAGAGGGTTTAGCATTGGGTGCACAAGATGGATAGTAGTTGAAGGTTTTTAGCTTTCATATCTAGCGGTTTTAGTTCGCTTTTGTACCTAGTTGCTTCTTGCTTGGCGAATAAATTAATTCCCTTAAAAAAAAAACAAAAAAGAAAGACTGCACCCATATAGTTGTTCCTCACGCAACCATCTAAGTACTTTCTTATACTATAAATTCAATCATCTTTCCTATCTAGCTCCCTGGGAAATAAGAGAAGTATGTCCTAGTGAGTTCTTGACTACACGATAGGAGCAAGAGTGTTCGGCTATCAACGTAGTATATGAGAATGACGAGATGTCACCTGATGCAAATATTGCCTGGAGGAGAGGATCGTTAGATTTGGTTGCGTCTCATCTAAGCCCTTAACTAACAGACAAGATGGTGGACAAATACAAAAATATACTAGAAGTCGCGGTATTCGACACAGTACCCTTAGGAGAAGTCCTCCAACAAGCGGTTGGAGCATCAAGGCAGGAAGCCCAGTATTAGCGGAACTGAGATTCACCGAAGGATCAGAAGGAAAAGCCTCACGTGCCATTACAAGAAGAAAGACAAAGTCAGCTCCAGCAGCACAAGGTGGACCAAGCAATACTACACCAGCCAATCCGGTACCGGCAGTTCAATTAGTAGGGTTTACGGAATAACAACTACCACAAATCATAAGAACGACATGACGCAACCAAGGATGTTTCCTGCTGAGAGTCAAACTACCACCGATGTTCAAACGGGAATGAGCGTCACTACGCACGTTCTTAGTACAATGCAACTTGTACTATGATACAACCGGTATCACAAGAGAAAGGGAGAGAATAGCATATTCAAAGTCGCTAATGAGAGATGCGGCAGGAAAATGGAATACACCATATGCAAATAGAAGGAAGACCAAAAGCTCAGATAAATAGGAGCGGTTTAAGGATGCCCTTATGCCGACGTTGACCTAGAAAACTCAGCAAGAACCAAAATTGAAGGCATGAACCACGGGAAGTGGAGCATAACCGACCACAGGAACGAATTCTGATTAACAGACACCGAAGCTGAATACGACGACCAAACCATGTAATGACTATTCCTCAAAGGAATCAACAAAACATTACAGGAAGCCTGGGCACAAGACAACTACAAAGCCAACGACATCGAAGACCTAGCAGACTGGGCAATCAAGAAGGAGAATCGTGTCAACTTCATACAAAGCATACAACACAAAGGCAAATCCAGCAACATAGCCGAAGTGCCAAGGAATTAGAACAGCACATTCACACCAATGAGCAGCGACCAAGAAGGAGACCCAATGGATCTGGATGCAACACGAATGTAGCCTAATTGGAGGCTCCCCAACAAGGCCTTTAGAAGAAGGATGAGAGAGCAGCTATGCCTCAAGTGTGGAAAACCAAACCATCAAGTAAAAGACTGGACAAACGGGAGAGATGGACTGGAATATACTAGTCAACTAAGGAATGAACAATCCCAACGACGCCCACTATGGGAAACCAAGCCAAAGATCAGGGAGATGAGAGTCGAGAAGGAGTCTGCACAGTCAGGAAATAAGAAGTATTCCCAGTAAGAGATGGTCTAACGGACAGACCTGAGGGTAAACCCATCATTCTGGCAAATTATTATGCAGCAATCAACTATACAGAATCACTTGCAAACAAAAGCGATTAGATTATGGTGAAGATTAGACTTCAAGGAAAAAACGAAAAAGTGACGATTAAAGATATGATCGACTCGGGAGACAAAAGACGACTTTACCGACCAGGGTATATGCAAAAAGCACAAGATCCCGACAACACAAGCTTAAAAAGGGAGTGAAATTTACCTGGCGGACAGGAAGCCAAGTAGCTGTGACCTGTAACCTATGTTACCTAGTACTTATGGACATCAATAGCCATACGGAATTAGCAACCATCCAAGCAGCAAATTTGCAAAACTATGAGTTCATCTTGGGATTACAATGGTTACGAACGCATAATCCAACTATCGATTGGAACAATAAGATTACATTCAACAGTGAACAATGCACAACATAGTGTTTGAACAGTCCACCTGTTGTATATGCTGTACCAGAAGCGGAAGCCCTGGAAGAAAACTTGATCACCAAGTTATCTGAAGTTCAGGCCAGCCTTGACAAGCGTGTCAAGGTCAAAAAATTGACCAATTTGAAAGAAGCGAGAATGCCGACGAACAGATCAATTAAGGCAGCAGGACATAACCTCTACGCAAACGAGAATATGAGCATACCAGCACAGGTGCAGGTAATGATTGGAAGTGAAATAGCCATCGGGCTACCTCACAATGCTTAGGTACGCATAGCTCGACACAGTGGTCTCGCAGTCAAGCATAGACTTAGCACCAATGTAGCGGTAATAGATTGAGACTATACAGGGGAAGTCAAGGTAGTAATGGTCAACCAAGGAAATACATAGTACATGGTACAGAAAGGAGACCAAATCGCAGAGTGGATTATCAAGAAAATCAATAGCGGAGAGCTATACAAAGTAAGCACTCTGGACGATACTGAAAGAAATGACAAGGGATTCGGCAGTTCGGAGAACGATATCAAGGATGACACTTGTAGAAAGACTATTGTGCTCAAACAGAAGATTGAGATCAACGAAATCTCGGCTAAAGCATTACGACAGTTCTGCCAACTAGGAGAAACCACTAGTATCATCAAAACAAGTTGGATTCAGGGAGGAGATGAGACTGGAAGCGGGTAACATCAGCACGGAATTGGCCATTCGGAACCAGAAAGTAAAGGAGGAAAAAGAACTCCAGGAAATCGTTTCAAAGGAATACTATTACCTAATGGACGTCTTTGAAAAAGAAGAAAAGACAGGACTACCACCGCACCGACCAGGAGATACCCTTCCCATCAACTCGGAGGAGAGTGAAAATGTCCCAACAAGGAAAATATATCCTGTAGGAGCCAATAAATTGGATGAGCTCCGACGATATATTAATCAAGATTTGTGACGAGGATGGATAAGGGAAGTATCGACTGACCTAGCGACATCCATACTATTGATCAAAAAGAAGGACGGAACGCTCCAGCGATGTGTGGACTATTGAGGACTTAACAAATTCACAACAAAAGATCAATATCTACTTCCACTTATTAGCATGGGATTGGATCAGCTCTACAACGTCAAATACTTCACTAAACTCGATATCAAGGATGCCTACCACAATATCAGAATCAAAGAAGGAGACAAATGGAAAATGACATTCTCAAGTAAATTGGGTAACTACGAATACTTGATAATACCCTTTGGGCTAACCAACGCACTTGCAGCTTTCCAAAGATAAATCAACAGCACAGTTAGGAGATATATTAATATCTACTGTATAGTATATCTGGACGATCTCTTAATATACTAAGACACTTGGGAGAAACACCGGAGGGATGTCGCCAATATCCTAGTGGACATATATGAATCAGAATAGAATATCAAGCCTTCAAAATGCAAATTCCACAAAATAGAAGTGGAGTACCTAGGGGTAATGATCGACCAGAGTGGCATCAAGACAGATCCTGTCAAAACAAGCGCTATATTAGTATGGGAATAGAGGGCGCCAACAAAAGGCAAGGAAGTCCAGGGCTTTCTAGGATTCTGTAACTTCTATCAAGAATTTATAGAAGGATTTAGCGGGAAGTCCAAACACCGCTACCGGGTCACCAAATAAGCTGTCATATGAGAATGGACAGACAAAGAACAAACCGCTTTTGAAGAACATCAAATGAAACTCACCACTACATCAGTTCTAGTCCATTATGACCCAGACAGACCAACAATAATCGAAACATGCTCATCGAAATACGTCTGCTCTGGAATACTATGGCAATAAGTACCAGACGGGAAATAGAGACCAGTGGCCTCCAGATCCAAAACGATGAAGGACGCCGAAATCAATTACGAGGTCCATGACAAGTGGGGTTGATCAT
>QOVD01001868.1:6611-23912 GCA_003521225.1 Tuber microsphaerosporum
AGGGCGAGGGGGGGTGAGAAAACGCGGAAGGGCAGACGGGGAGGACATCTTTTTTTTTTCGAGGAGGACTGCCACCACTACCGCTGCTGCTGCTGCTGCTACATAACTGTGTGGGAGGAGCAGCAGTAGCAGCGCAACTTAGCTAAGGAGGCGGCGGACAGGGCGTGCGCCGAAGGTTCTCCCCAAGAACACATCCCGCCAAGCTGCCAAGACTCTCCCCCTCGAGGCATTGGAAACCAAATGGCTCCTCCCCCTCCAGAAAGGCGCCCGACCCTAGCAGACTCCCCTCACCCAACGGCGCGACTCTTTTGCCCACAGCAAAAACCTCCGCCCATATTTCTGGAAATAATCCTGTGTTTTCTCGTATGATTCAATACAATACCATTCCATGCTGTGAAGCCTCAAATCATGTATCTTTCTTTCCTACCCCCACTACCTCTTCCCCACTACCTCTTCCCTCAATGGGTGTATGGAAGTGAAGGCACTGTACTGTATCGTGTTCTTGTTGTGGTTACCTTCCAGAGTCCATCCCCTTTGAGACAATCCCTACCGTACTGCATGCAGGCAAGCCAGCCAAAACTGGGGGGAGACTGTTTGTCCGGCTGCCCTTCTCCACTGGAAGGATCCAGCATTCATCACCACCTAGAGTGCCCCACTGTCACCTTACTCTTTATTCGTCGTCATCCTTATTCCACAAAACTGCTAGCACAGGCCAACCCCCCGACAACCTCAACCCTACAGACAGAGTCTCCCTTCCTATATCTATGAGATGGAGCGCTTGACGTTTAAATATCATCAATTACCTGTATCACCACATAAACAATACCTGCAAGGTTTCTGACGAATTTAAATAACGGACGAAACGTCAGAGATCGGAATACAGACAAAAAAAAAAAAAAAAACCCCAATGCTCAAAACGGTCAAAATATTTACCCTTTCTGAGCCTCATTCCACTAGCGAGCTCCCTAGACCCAATCAGGTCAGGTGTGGCTTGTTTCTCAGATTTTACTGCGATGAAAGCCACCCCTCCGGCCTTCCTCATTGCCAGAAAACAAATAGCTCGTTCGAGAGGGAATCGGAGAGAGCAAAATCCGAGCGCTTGTAAATACCCATTACCCTTCACTCCTACCACCTCGCCCTCTCGATACAGAAACGACGTTACACTCGCACCATCGCTCTTTTACGGCTGAGATTTGACAAGTGACTTTGTCGTGCTAAACCGTTGCTATATGCTGGAGTGGGCTGCCGAGCGAGTAACGAACTCTTCGTTTAACTTAATCCCCACGTGATCCCATACCGGCACGGTATTACCTGCATTCCCCATGCGGCATAGGCTGCTTTTATGATTTGGTTGTCAACTAGGTTTCCAAACAAACCACAGATGGGCTCTCGCTTCCCCGTGGCTTATGGCAATGGGCATTAAGTTGGAGCCAATCGCTAGTAAACTGCATCCGTAAACTTCAGCTTATCAGTGCTCAAATGGTGCGCAAGCACAGCGCATCAGAGTGCGATTTGTCGTGCTCAAGGACCATTCCCGAACAGCTCCACCGGAGTTACGGTGGCGCTTGTACGAGGACTTGGGTACGGTACCGGTATCATACATCGGCAAATACGAGTACTACCATTATATCCGATGAAATGAATACGATGCCCGTGTACAGTAGATGTCGATAAGCGTTAAAGCATACGAGTGACCCATGATGACTAGCCTGGTATCATGACTGATCATTGCAGAGAACTTGGAATTGATATTTTTGCGCTAAAAAAAAGCTCCAGTTGACCCAATTCACCGCGGTTGGATTTACTATCGGTATAACGGTCTGGGCGAAAAAAAACGCCAGCTGGGGGTGAGAGGAAGACATCGTCGTCGATATCGATCACACGAAGCCCAAGATAGCCCGACGAGGATTGTATTGGGGCAAGCCAGGAGGTGAATCCACCGATGCGTGATCCATTATACTTTTTGACACGGGCTGAGCTAAAAATAATAGCCACATCTCTTGTTCATTGCGGGCTGTGTGGCGCATGGTGTTGTTCTGTGGAAGCACCTGCATGTCAATGTTAGTCATCTTGGTTGTCGTGGTAACAACATGTAGCTTTGTCATTTATTTGTCCACAGCCATTAAACATTCACAGACTTCTGTCCTCCTCTTCCCTCAATCTTCGTCTCCTCACCAATCCTTGACTTCTCATCACACTACCAACTTCGAAATAAAAAACCCCCACCACATATTCCCTAGTCTTTTGTGGAAGCTCTAGAGATGTCTCTAAGGGAGATCGAGGCCCGCTTGGCTGGGATATCTGTTAACGAGGAGAACCTCAATCCGTCCTCTGGGCTTCATAAAGCAAAGGTGCATCGTACTCTGGCCTCAACAAGAGCAATATTTACTGACCCAATTCTGCCCAGGCCAATGCAGCACCAAGCACTACTAGCAGCTCGCTACAAGACAAGCAAAGTCAGCAAATCGGCCCCCCTCGGCATCCTCTTCTGAAAATTGCTGTGCACAATCAGAATCATGCAAATAACCAATGGAGGCCTTCGGAGATGCCTCCTCCTTCCCCCCCTCGCAAGGCTCAAGATGCTCTATCGGAACAGCAGAGAAAGTCGAATAACTCGGATGCTCTGACTGTTCCAAGATCTATGCCTTCATCGCGCGAATTCCACCTTGGGATGTTTGAAATAGGACGTCCCTTGGGTAAAGGAAAATTTGGCCGTGTATATCTCGCCAAAGAGCGCAAGAATGGATTCGTCTGTGCCTTGAAAGTTCTACATAAAAGCGAGCTGCAACAGGGGAAGGTTGAGAAACAGCTTCGAAGGGAGATTGAGATCCAGTCAAACCTGAGACATCCCAATATCCTGAGATTGTTCGGGCATTTTCATGACTCGAAGAGGGTTTTCTTGATCCTTGAGTTTGCTGGACAAGGAGAACTCTATAAGATGTTAAGGAAGGTTGGCAGGTTCTCTGAAAGGCGTGCAGCTGAGGTATGTTGTTGCTGCGAACCCCTACATAATACCTCTAGTTGACCATGTCGGCGTATTTAGTACATAGCCCAAATGGCTGCTGCTCTTCGGTATCTCCATAAAAAGCATGTTATCCATCGTGATATCAAGCCTGAAAACATCCTTGTTGGAATACATGGTGAGATCAAAATATCCGATTTCGGCTGGAGTGTGCACGCTCCTAATTCAAGGTATGGTCACTCTCTCGACGTTATTCTTGGTCTATTACTGAATTTGAATACTATAGACGTACCACCATGTGCGGAACTCTTGATTATCTCCCACCAGAGATGTTGAACGGCAGCAACTACCACAATGAGAAAGTAGATTTGTGGTCTCTTGGTGTCTTAACATACGAGTTCTTGGTTGGGGCAGCGCCGTTTGAGGATTCACCTGTGGAGACACAGCGGAGAATTGTTAAGGCTGATATGAAAATCCCCGATTTCGTCAGCCCAGAAGCGGCCGATCTTATTAAGAAGGTATTTTCGTGTAGCTACGTCTGAAGGCCTTGCCTAGCATACTAACATTACCTTAGTTACTTGTCATCAAACCTGATCAGCGGATCCCATTGGATGAGGTTGCAAAGCATCCATGGATCTTGAAGCACTGTGCACCAAAACCTGGAGCTAATATCACAAAACGCTCAGGTGGAAGTACTGAAAAGTCATACTCAGGCGCAAATTAAGTATTAGGAGTGAGGGCGCAGCCACGATCGTCCCTTACCAACCTCACGACTGCCGACTGCCACAGCAACCGCCCTCTGGGCTTTTTTAGTTTTTCAATTTTGTATTTCTTTTGCCTGGAGGTTTCCTTGCGGAATGAATATTTTTTCCTATATATGTAGGGGGCGACTGATAGCTTTGCGAGTCATGAATTATTCTGCTTGCTGCGTCCCCCAAATCTCGACATTTTAATCGCAAGATGGGAAGGCATCGAGCAGGATCGGGGACCTGGGGGATTTTGCTTTATTTGGGATTATTTTCATCTGTACTGCGTCTCCTGCTTTTCGTTGTTATTTTGTATTTTGGCGTGTATGGGTTCATATATCCTTCTGGGGTTAAAGGTCAATGGTAATTCTATGTTGTACAAAACGAGAAAGCAAGAAGGGCGAGATTATTATACAAATACATGAGCCTTGTAGGAGAGCGCTACGCTTGCTCCCTCTCTCCCATGATGGCAAACGCGAGGTGGGTATGTACGATACGAGCCGGGGGGGGGGGGCTGAGGGGTTGACAGGCGTTACCGGTAGATCTCAGAAAAGGGCCGGGTATCAGCAAAACAAGAGTCAAAGACCTGGTTGACGATCTTGGTCGCCTCAGCTTCATCTTTGCACTTTGGATTGTTCTGCACAGACAGAATGGCCCGTCTCTTGACACACGCTTGGTGCTGTTTCGTGAAGTCGAAAACACCTCTCGTAAACGCCTCCCTCGTCCACCGACACTCGCCACTCAAACTCGACGCCCGAATCTGCATCCAGCCGACGGAGAAAAAGGATTAGCCTCTGGACCGGACCATCCAACAATCCGAAATTCGCATTCCCGGGATATATATACCTCAGAGCAAGCATGATGTTTCAACTCCTCCCAATCGACCCTAAACCGCAAGTGGTCGTACACATGGACGAGTTCGTGCGCGAGCGTGTCCTCCGTATGCCCCCTATCGCGCAACCGGTTCTGGCAGAGAAGGACCCCATACTCGGGCGAGAAGCCGCCGGACTGGAAGTTCTCACAGGGCATGCACTTTATGTTTGAATCGTCCATTTTGCCGTTTAGTTTTGTGATGTTTTCTAGCATGAAGCGGACTATGGGGCCTATTAGGTTATACAGGGTTAATTGGGCTGGACTGGAATTTGGAGGGGGAAGGGGACGGAACTGTAGTTCATGAGGTAGTCTCTATTCTTCTCGCACTTCCGACACTCGGCTTCCGCGCGGTGGACGGCCCGCTCCTCGTCGCTTAGGCCTAGGCCCGTGAGTCCACTAAATTTCTTCCTCCACCATTCCGGATCACCTCTCGCGGGGGTTGGGGGTGGCGGCCTTGTAGATGGCTCGGGCATTGGGTGGGTGAATGAGTGAGTGAGTGAACTTAGTTTTTGGTTCTTGTTTTGGTTTTGTACTTTTGGTGGTGGTGGGGTTGTGTTGCGGCTCGATTGGAGTTTCCGCCAATGTTTACAATCCGGTGCCACTTAGTTGCAAGCACCAGGCACCGGCACAGTACTGCACTGCAGCCCACTGGAGTACGATACCGGTATCCATCGTAGGATGTTGTAAGCCCAATCAGAAACAGTTGGTGAGAGGAGCCCTACTTGTACTCGTCCATGCCGGCACCCCTTGGGTGGCCCTGGTGATGACGGGACGAAAAATATATTTATATATATATATTAGGCTCTGTTTGGCACGCCACCATATATAAAAAAAACGCTATTTTCCCTAAAGCTTGGTTTTTGCTAAAACTCAAAACCCTTTGGTCAGTAGGTATAAGACCCGTATCCAGACAGTAGCTGCCATTCTGACTACCAGTATTTTATAATAATAAAAATAAAAATCTGCTAGGAGGCCTATAAATTGAGCTATAATTAAAAGGGTGAGGAAAATGCCATTTTTTCTTGAGCGCCAAACAGCGCCTCACTCTATTGGTAACTGCCAGTACTGTACTTGTGCTGCATTATACTCGAGTTGGGGCAAAATTTTCTCTCTCTACTTTAGTCAATCATCAGGTCAGGGCCTATTTAGTGCATCGCGCTAACTAACTTGTTCACCCTTGCCTACCGCTACATTACATACATAAATACATAACCCTAGGGCCCTTCGTATAGCTTTTGCTTTAGCCGTTATGAATCCTTCAGAATTTAATCGCTTTGGAGGATCTTCGACGAACATGAAGGGAAAGCGTGCTCTGACCATTGTTATCAAGCTTGGTTTGTCTTCTCTCATCTTCTGCCTAACTCTTTCCCTCCTCTTTTCTAGGAGACTGACTAAGGAAAATGCCATTGTTATAGGAACTTCGTCCATCTGCGACGAAAAGACTCACGAGCCGTTGCTGTCGAACCTGTCGCTGCTAGTTGAGACGGCAGTTAGGCTTAGGAGAGATGGCCATAGGGTTATCTTGGTCTCTTCCGGGGCAATTGGGATTGGGCTTAGGAGGTTGGATATTGAGAAAAGGCCGAAACATCTTTCTGCTGCGCAGGTTTGTTCTGATTCTTCTCAATGGGGAGCTAGGAGCTGATGGTGTATGATAGGCTATTGCGGCGGTCGGCCAATGCAGATTGATTGCGCTTTGGGACGGGCTGTTCCAACAGCTTCGGCAGCCGATTGCACAGGTGCTGTTGACAAGGAATGATATTGCCGATGTTTGTTCCCTTTTGGAGGTCTTGCTGTTGGGATCGCACGGGGCTGATGCAATTGCTCTGGGATGGCACAGAGAACTCAATACCTCAATGCCTCGAACACCTTTGCTGAGCTGCTGAGCATGGGCATTATTCCTATTGTCAATGAGAACGATACTCTGGCTGTCAATGTATGCTCAAGCTACTCAGGTGGCTGTTTGTCGGTGGGAAGGTGATTAACGGTTTAGGATTTAGGAAATCAAATTCGGTGACAACGATACTTTGTCTGCAATTACTGCTGGCATGGTCAATGCTGATTATCTATTCCTTATGACGGACGTGCATTGTTTGTACACGAACAATCCAAGAACCCATCCAGATGCGCAGCCGATTGAGGTTGTAGAGGATATTTCCACTCTTGAAGTTGATGGTATATATACATCTCTTTGTTCAAGGCTGTAGGCATGTCTGTTTGACCAATATTGACAACGTACAGTATCTAGTATTGGCTCGGCATTAGGTACCGGCGGCATGGCCACCAAACTCACAGCGGCCCGCCTAGCCACCTCCGCTGGCGTAACCACAATAATCACCCGCTCCTCGATCCCCGGCAACATCTTCTACATACTCGCGTACATCCAATCCCTCAAAGAAGCCGACCCCAACTCCCAACCACAAACCCCTAGCATAACCAAAACCTCTCCAGTCCTCGCTCCCACCACCAGCACTGATGGCACAATAACCTCCTCCCCACTCCTCTCCACCGCAACCCGCCTCTCTACGTCAGCACCCACCCGCTCCCCGACCCCCCAGCCAGCCGCATCCCTACCACACCCTCTCCACACCCGCTTCCTACCTAAACCTCGTGCCCTACGTGACCGCTACTTCTGGATCCTTCACGGACTCGCTCCACACGGGACTATATACATCGACGAGGGCGCGTACGGTGCTCTCACTCGTAGGGACAAAGCCGGCTTGCTCCCAGTCGGGGTGGTAGATGTCGCAGGGACGTTCGCGCAGCAGGAGGCTGTCAGTTTGGTTGTTGTTCAGAGGGCCGTTGGTGGGTACGTCGTTAAGGGGCCGGAGGTTGGAAAGGCGTTGGTGAACTACTCTTCCACGGAGATCGCTAGGATTATGGGACAGCAGAGTTCCAAGATCCACGAGCTACTGGGGTATGCCGGTATGTACTTCAGTTTTCTTTCTTCTCTTTTTATTCATCCGCTTTGACGGTTGGGTGCAAGGCTAATTAATAATGGGGCAGATTCGGAGTATATCGCGTATAGGGACAACACCGCCTTCTTTGATAGGAAAGTGGAGGAGCAGCAGCAACAACAACAGTAGTAGCAGTTATAGAGCTGTGATATCTGCGGCGTGTTGCGTATATACCACAACTGGGGAGAGGGGTTTACACAAAAAGGGCGGGGGTGGTTTGGCGTTTTTTCATCACCATCATAGATTTACTCCCTTTACCAAAAGGTTTATGTGCTTTTTGTGATATCTGAGGCTCTAATTTTCCTTTCTTCCAGTCATATTGCGACGTATATGGTGGATCACCGGATGTTTTATGTGTGGACAATGCAATCATAGGATATCACTCGGCACATCACGCCAGTACTCTAAACCGAACGGCCGATCCCTCGACCACCCACTAAGTTCTAGTCTATCTAGATGTGTGAAACATCCCGCGTTGCCGCGATCGTTACATATACAACCCCGTGCCGTGCCAAATCTATAGTAATGGTCCACCCAAAAACATACTTCTGCGTAGAAAAAACGAATTAGCTCTGAAACCAACCACCAGAACAGCAGCCATAGAGGGGTGAAGAAGGAAAGGGGAACAAAAAGACGGTACTTTCTAATCTCCTTAACCCAAGCCTTATTCGTATCATTGTCCACGAAGAGCACAGCCTTCCCTCTCTTCCCCATCCTGCCGACCCGTCCAAGCCTATGTATAAAGTCGATAGTACTGTACGGGACATCGTACAGAAGCACGTTCTTGACGGTCTTGGTGTCAACGCCTCTGCTCGCGATGTCCGTGGTGACGAGGACCTTCATCTTCTCGAGCGCGTGAGCCATCGGATCTGCACAGACTTTCGGGCCAGTGAAGTACTCCACGACGGCAGTGTTTCTGCGGTCGTCCGTGTCGCGATTGAGGTTTGCGGCGTCAAAGCCCTTGTCGCGAAGGAAAGAGACGAGCTCAGTGGTGGACTCGCGACGATTCACGAAGACGATGACCTTTTTGATGAAGCCTTCCTCGCTGGGCTCCTTTGCAATCTGCGAGAGTGTGTCAGCGCAGGCGAGGAGTTTGTTGCCGCGGTAGGGGTTCTGGTCCACGTCTACCACTGACAGGACCACTCTTCGGGGTACCGTGTGGATTTTTGGGCTCACGAGGCGTTGCATGCTCGGGTAGAATTTGCGCAGTCGTGTGTCAAGGGACTTTGGAATCGTGGCTGAGCAGAGTATCAGCTTCTTCAACGCATGCGCGCGCTCTATAATCGATGTGGTGAGTTGGACGAACTCGCGGTCGAAGAGGGAGTCTGCCTCGTCCGCTACTAGGTGTGTACATTTCGAGAGGACCTTCGGGCTGGCTTCTGCGAGGCTGGAGAGGAGGTATGGGGTTGACACCAGGACGTCTAAGGGGCCGGAGAAGAGGCGGTTGCGGATTACAGTGCTGGTAAAGCTGCTGGATATCATTGTTGTGCGGAATTTCGCGATGTGGGATATGGATTTTACTACGCTTGCTACTTGGGTGACGAGTTCGGAGGTTGGGACTAGGATTATTGCTCGAGGCTTTCCGTGGTTCTCCTTATCCTCTTTTTGCTCCATGATGGGTATTTCGAGATCAAATAGTTCTTTGACAGGAGCCTTCGGAGTAGGGGCCCTCTCCACGTTTGCTTCTGCTCTACCATTTTTTCGGGAAGTTTCCTCGCTCCGCTTGAGGCAATCTAGAATGGGAACAACATATGAAAGTGTTTTCCCGGAACCCGTCTCGGCCGCAATAAGAAATGTTTCGTAAGGATTCTTGTCATTAATTGTATGCTTACGCCTCGTGGTCTGCCCCGTTAAGACTGGAATGGCTAGCTTCTGAACCGGAGAAGGTTCAACGGTATCCAACCCCTTCAAAGCTCCTTTTATAATACCTTCTTTTACAGAAGGCAGTAAATTGAAGTCGTCAAACGAAAACCACTTGTCAACCTCAGATCTGACCTCGCCTCTTTGTGCTCTTGAAATGACCCCAAGGGATTGTGCCATTCTCATATGTTTGGGGTCAAGTTTTTCATTTTTTGAGAACCGTCCCTCAACCTGACCATACCCCCCGGACGAAGACCGTCTATTTCTCCACAGTGGTCGGGGGATATTAGCTTCTGTTCGGTTCATTCCATGCGTTGGTTCTGGTCTCCGCTTCCCCTCGACGGGCCTCTCAGAAACCCGGCTAGAAAGAGTAAAGTGGGAAGGACGCCTTCTTAATGAAGCACTAGCTACACATCGTGATAATGTTGGGGGAGAGAATATGGGAGCGGAAAGAGCGCCGAGCCCATGCAAACACAACAAACATGCGGGTCGATTTCGGATCATTGTTGCTGCTGTTGCTATTGTTGGTAACTTTGGTGATACCCGGGAGCGAGATGGAGGGAGTTTGTGGTACCATGGACCCGGAAGGACCAGAAGAGGGAGTGCGAGGAGGGGGAGGGGCAAAAGGAAAATCACAACAAGAAACAAAAAAAATATGCGCAGTCCCGCAATGGCCAGTGCTGCGGCTAAGTAAGGTGGGGGCAGGAGAAACAGAGGTGGGGAGGACTGCCGTATGTCTGAGATAGAGGGTAAACACAGGGTTGGGGGGGGGGTTGATCTAGGTGAACCGGGTGGGATGATGGGCCCGGTATCATACAAAGCGAATGACGAAAGAAATGGCTTGGTGAGGATTGACCGCAGGGCTGTTCCGGGTGAGATCCCAAGGATAGACAGGGAAAGTAGGACAATGGCGGACTCAATTGAGTGAAGCCCGAAGCAAAAGGCAGCTGGAGACTCGTGGGAGCCCTGAGGGGGACAGCCGGGCAAGAGGGCAAGAAGGGTAAGAGGGAAGGTTGAGAGAAAAAAAGCAAAATCGAGTGAGAAATGAAGAGCCCCATATGCCAAATGCAGGGATAAGGTTGATTGAAGAAGTCCCCGGAGCCAATCAGTTCACTGGATTTGGTTCTTGGCATTGATATTTTGGTTGGATTCGCCTGCAGAGTCTGGTTGCGCGCATGAGGGGCACGAAGAGTCAAGCAACAGGGGCGTTTCTAAGGTTACCACGGCAACCAGCGCAATGTTTGTTGTCACATCGAGAACCGCATCCACTCCACACCTCTGACCAGCTGTCGCAGCGACAACTACTTATCTTGTACAGTACCTGCACCCTCTCGCACGCCGTCCATCTCCATTCCCCCCTTCTTGTTGTTCACTTATCCCTCTTGTTCGTCCACTCATACTCTCCTTCTCTCCTACGTTGCATGCCACTCGCAGTAGAGGCGGTAGGGTGAACGGAACAAGAAGAATCAAAAGGAAAAAAAGAAAGAAAAAAGAAAATTAGTGACGAAAGGACCAGAAAAGCCCTTATTCGCTCGACCTTTGGGATAACCTCCTGTTCTCTCCTTTCTACCCTTCTCTTCGTCCTTCGCTGCTCTCTTCTACCAAACACCACCATCAACACCACTCTTTTACTTTCCTCTCTTTCTAAGCACAAAACAACAATAAGAACCGAATCCAACTTGGATTGTGTTTCGGCATAGATCACTCACCATCCGGCTTGCTCTGAGCTGTCAACAACAACAACAACAACAACAACAACATATCTCTTCTCAGCTGTGACCCGCTCATTCCCTTACATGGCTTCAGGCCCGAGCGTGATTTCTCCTTCCTTGTTTGTTTTCACTTGAGATCCTAGTACTCATACATGAATCAAGGTCACTCCACTACGAATACATAAGGGTTCTATCTCTTCCGGTTCAGATACTTCAGATAAGGAGTCGAGTCTCCCGCTCAGCCTTCCGTTGCTAGACATTAGTCTGATGGAGCGAAGGAGAAATAGCGCCTCGTCAGGAGGGCGCAAGGTACGGTGCAATCGATTGGTGGAATTTTTACGCGCTAAGCTAATTTGCTTTGCTGTACCAGTCAAATGACGACATTCCGACATCCTCACCTTTCCCGACAAGTCCATTTAGTCCGATGAAAGCGAACTCACCCCGTGCCTTCTGGGAAGGAAAACATGCCCAAGATAATACACGTTCTTCTCCTAATGTAGGCCGTCGGTCATCCTTGGAGAGATTGAAGCGAGCCTCTCGTGTTCAAAATAACACCAAGCTCTTTAACCAGCCTGGTGGTCCAAATCTTCCGAATTCGGGACGGCCACTGAGTTACAGTCCGGGTTTATCGTCTCCCTATGCTAGTCCGCAGTTTGGCCGAGGATCTAAAATTCCATTGCCATCTCCAAGGAAGTCAGATGCTTCATCGATTCGTCCTGAAACGCCTCCCGGGGGGAAGGTCAAGCTAACGTCCATCCTCACGAGTCCCAGTAGTAGGATGCCAAAATCATCTCTGGTATCAGCCTACAAGACAAACGCTTATGTTAGTGATTTTACAGGGTATTCGGATGGTGAAGATAACGTCAATCGCAGCCCAAGCCGGCGACCGAAGTCTGTTACTTTCGATAAAGAACCCCCCGAGGTCCTTCAGTATGAAATGGTTACGCCGGATCCGTCAGTTGACGGCTCCTCACCAATGCATTATGATTCAGACGAGGATGAAGATGATTATGAAGATGAACTGGAGAACACTCCTGTTATTGAGCCTGATGAATGGGCGGGGATGGCTCCAGAGGCCGTGATGAATTCACATCTTGATGACCCTTTCCGCTCCACCCCATCTCCTACCGCACGACCGCTCCCCCCAATTCCAGGAGCCTCCATCTCACGAGAGGAGAGTAGCAGTCCCTCCTCGGGAAGGCCACTTCCTAGCCTACCCGTTACTAAAGCCGACCTTCAGAATATCCAGAAAATGCCGCTTGAGGAGAGGATGAGATTAATGTTAGCCTACGAGGAACATGAGGAGGCCGAGGAACATTCTCGAAGATCCTCAATGGAGACGGGGGAAATACATGAGGAGCGTGACGAGCTCGGTGAGATGCTGGAGAGCATGGGCATTAATGAGAAGGAGAATACTGGGCCGCTTGATGGGCGGGATGAGAGCATGAGCCCGGTCCAACTCGCAGAAGATGCTGCGTCGGACGACGGAGAACTTTCCCATAATCCCACTCGAGATGCTTGCCATGAGAGTGGTTCCTCCAGTCAATATGAATCCGCGTCGGAATACGAACCTCCTCCACCGCGCCTTTCCCGAGAGTCCATTCGACGACAAGTAGAGGCTCGGAGAAAGAATTCGTTTGAACCAGAGCTTACCCCCCCTCAGGATGACCCGCATGGCGAACAAGCCCAACATAATGATTGTGACCAAGAGACTGCTTCAGAAGTGGACGATGGTGTTCAAATCAAGCAGGAAGCATCTGATGACGACGAGGGAATAAACGTATACAAAGTGCCGGAGATTCACAAGGTTCCAGAGCGTCCTGCTTCACGGTTTGCCACGAGATCACCAGATCATGATACTACGACTGATTCGGAAGCTTCCCATTGTGAAAACGATAATGATGATGAGTCCAGGTATAGTGAATACGAGGAAAATGAACCAGAGATCCCGAGCAGAGAAGAATCTACACCTACACCCACCAATCCCCAGCTATCCCTTTCGCCCCCTCTTATCCCCAAAGAACCTAAGTTCGAAGAACCACAGAAGCATAACCAAGACGAGGCTGGAATGAGCCTTCCTGACCTCTCATCCATGCTTAACAGCGATGGTTTGGGGCTTAGTCAATACATGACTCCTTCTCCTCCGCTTCCTCCTCCCGAAACCCCTACGCAAGAGCTTGCTCCCTCAACTAGTATCGCTCGCGATCTTCTTGCCGAACGAGCGGAAAGCCCTGCAGAAGAAGAGGAGGAGGAGGAGGAGGAGGACAATACCTGTGATGAAGACGAGGATACTGGGTCGGTTATTAGACATAAGATCTATCGCTCCGACGAGGATGATGATGAAGCAGATGATGAGGATGACCGCAGTGATTACACATTTGAAACAGACCATGAGGAGCGCGAAGGAAGAGAGTTGGAGGAGGAGCAAGAAGAACGGGAGGAAGATAGATCTCCCTCACCCGTGGCCGAGTCTATTGCAACAATCAGAGCACCAGGAGGGAAGTTGAAGACGAGAGCAAGTGCAACACCTGCAGATATGGCACAGATGGCCGCCGCACGCAGGCAAGTCAGTGGTGATATGAGCAGAGGCTGTCCCCCCGTTCCCCGGATACCTGATGGTTACCGTAGTGAAGGCGATCCACTGTCTGGTAGCGAGGATGAAGTAGGTGACGAGGGAGGAGATGCTGGGGTTCTCTCAGATGCTGAGAAGGTCCAAAAGAAAGCCTCTGGTAGAAAGTCTATAGGACTTCCCGCCTTAGGAGAATTCGAGTTTGACCTTAAGTTGGATGACCTGTCAGAGGAATTTGACCGAGTTATCGAGGCACAGAAGGTAGAATTCTCGAGACGCTACCCCAAATCGGAATATTCTAACAGTGGCCAGCGCGGGTATCTAATGCGCCAAAATACTCGAGTTATCCATGCCTCAAGCAGAGATCCTGAAGATGACGTAGCTGGTCCCTCGAAACCAGGCCACTCACGGACCCAATCTTGGTCAGTTGAGCCATGGCGAGCATCCACCAGGAGGCGTAGCACGCGCGATTCGCTCGGCGGGAGTGTCCGAAAGAGGCCTTCAAATATCGGTGCTATGCCACCAGTGGGTAAGGATGGGAAGCCCCTTCCTATGGTGGACGAAAACGATGTCGAAGGCCGAGCAAGCCTCAATCCGCAGCAAGATGATGGCGCTGAAAGAGGAAGATTGTTTGTGAAAGTGATTGGAGTCAAAGACTTAGGTTTGCCGCTTCCTCAAGGTGAGAAACTTCCTCTTTTATTGAGTGGACCCTTTACTAACCACCACTAGGCCAACCAACCTACTTTTGCCTCACATTGGACAATGGGCTTCATTGCGTCACCACATCGTGGCTGGAATTAGCTAAGAATGCACCTATCGGCCAGGAATTTGAACTGTGAGTGCCCGAGTGATCATATGTGAACTATCATCCACTAACTTCAACAGCGTTGTTCTCAACGATTTGGAGTTCCAGTTGACACTTCAAACCAAGCTTGAGCAGCCACCCCCACCCCCTCCTAAGGCTGTCGTGAAAGCACTTCCCTCCAAGCCAAAACAATCCACGTTCAGCAGGGTGTTTACCTCTCCTAAGAAGCGGAAGCAGCTAGAGTTACAGCAACAGCAGCAACAGCAGCAGCAACTTCAGCAACAGCAACAGCAAAGGCAAGAGCCACCCGCGCCGGTGACGGCATGGGACTTGTTGCATGGACTTGTTGCTCGCGACGGGTCCTTTGCTCGATCTTACGTTTGTCTCAAGGACTTTGAGAGCAAAGCGTTTGGCCGCCCGTTCACCACTGATATCAACTGTTTCAATGAATGGGCTGTAGATACTGCAAGTGTCAAGAGCAAGAAGGGTCTCCATGGATCCCTCCAGCCTGCTCGAAAGGCCCCTTACAAGATCGGGAAACTGGAAGTACAGCTTATGTTTGTTCCAAAACCTAAGGGAGCAACCGATGTAAGTACCCATTGGCTTCCTTGAACGATGCAATCCTAACTAATAGACAGAAGGATCTCCCAAAGAGCATGAACGCTGCCATCCGCGAGCTTCGGGAAGCCGAAAGCACCTTGACCAAGACCTGGGAAGGAAACCTTTCGCAACAAGGTGGCGATTGTCCAGTGAGTTTTCTCGTTGTTCCAGTGTTTATGGGTTTGAATACTAACCGTCCTATAGTATTGGCGACGGAGATACTTCAAGCTGGTGGGGCCAAGATTGACTGCATATCACGAGGCGACTCGCCAGCCACGAGCGACCATCAATCTTAGCAAGGCGTCAAAGCTTATATATGACCGCAAGGTCCTTGTCGACCCTGAGGTCAAAGGCCCAGGCAAGACCCGAAGAAAGTCTGGGTTTTCGGAAGACGAGGAAGGCTATATGTTTGTCGAGGAAGGATTCCGGATACGATTCGGAAACGGCGAAGTGATCGACTTCTACGCTGATTCTGCCGCAGACAAACAGGGCTGGATCAAGATCCTCGACGAGACCATTGGCCGGATCCCCGAGAAGCGTGGATGGTGTGACACTGTACTCTCAAAGGAGGCTAAAGAAAGAGCAGAGAGGGAGAGAGCCCAGGCAACTTCAGCAAAGGTAAAGGCTGCCCAACAACAGATGCGCCAGAATGCGCAGATGAACCAGAACCAGTCCCAGAACCAACAGCCACCAAGGTCCACTCGCCGCCCTCCTCCAGCGAACATTTGTCGTTGATGCTGACTATGCTATATGGGCATGAGGTATTCCTTATGTCCATGTCCTCGGTATCTATTGGTCGCTGGGAGACTAGATATTTCCTTTCTTTATTACATTCGTGTGCATGCTTATCTTCCACCCTGTTCTAGCGTTGTGTGGTGTATTCTTGAAAATTTCTTGCATAGTTTCTTGTTTTTAGGGGTTTCTTTTATATGGGTAGTAATATCTTTAATTGCTTGGAGTGATGGGTGCATTTCATTTACAGCAGTTTCAATGTTTCATATCTTCCATATCTATTTTCCTTTTGGAGTGATGGTTGAAAGCATATGAGAGTGTGTGGAGCACCTATGTATGGTTGGGCGGATATACTTGACTGGACTGGTCACGGGCGTCTCATTTGTTGATTCTGTGTACCCTGCAGTGGAGTTGCAGCGCCAATAGATGAAATGGCTACTCAATTACCGTACAGCGTAAGCAGTGTTTTCTCATAGACGTGCAGCGACACAGTTGCGACTGCGCAAGCAGCACAAGAACGATTCCACACAAAGAGTCGGGTTTCATGAGATGGCCACATACAAGTTCATGTTTCATATACAGTAAACGCAACTCTCCATCCATCCATCCACCCATCCATTCATTCATTCATACACAGCTCAAGCCGGTGCAGAACTTTTAACCTTCCCCTTCCCTTTCTCTTGCACCGTAGCATACGTCTTGACGACCTTAACATTAACCGCTCTATACTCCCCCACCCCCCGCTCCTCCTTCAACCATGGCACTCGAACAGGGAGCACATACTTCTCAACAACCTCCATCAACCCCGCAACAACCTCCTCCGGCGCCCCCTCTAGTAACCCTACAAAGCCCGCGCGCGCAATCCCCAGCGCATCGGCCAACCTAGCCTCCGACCCCTTCGGCAGCTGCACCAACCTTACAACCCCTCCACCCTCCCCCTCTCCCGAAGCCAGCCCGCAAAGTAGAGGAATATGCGAGTGTAGCAAGGAAGCCTGCGAGTCCGCGCGGGTGACGAACACTGCCCTCATCGCTGGCTTTCTATTCTCCTTCCCCTCTTGTGCTGTGGGTGGCGCGAAGGCCACCGGCCTCCTCTCCCCCGCTAGCCCTTCCAAATACGCAGTAGTGGAGTTTAAGCCTATGGTTAGGTACTCGCTGATTTCTGGCACTGGCGGTGGCGGTATAGCTGTTGTAGCTGTTGGGGGGGAGTGGGAGGGAGCGGGAGCGCGTTTGCGCTTCCTGTTTCGTTTTACTGTGGATGGTGGGGGTGGTAGGAGGCGCTTGCGCGCTCCGATCGGTGAGAGGATGTTACTGAGGTGTTCTAGGATTGCGGTTTGGGCGGTGGGGAGGATTGTTGGCCTGTGGTTGTGCGTTAGTGAGTTGCGGAGGGCAGGTATTATAGGGGATGGAATGACCATTGTATTGTTGGGGAGGGAGTGTCCAGAGTGAAGAGGAGTTTTGGCTTTTTGTTTGTGGCACTGTTTGGTGGGG
>QOVD01001869.1:2347-14634 GCA_003521225.1 Tuber microsphaerosporum
CCGTCTTCAAATATCGCCAATCAACCTTGTCGAAGGCTGCCGCAAAGTCGAGGAAGACGATATGGGATCCTGCATCAGCTTCGATGAGGTGATGCAGAGTGAGGACATTGGTGAGAGTTGAATAACCAGAACGAAAGCCAGCTTGAATTCCCGCATAGTTAATATCACCGGAGTTATTGATAGAAGGAAGAATGAGGCATTCTATAGCCAAACTCAGGGTATGAAATCATCAATGGTAACACAAGAAAACCCAAACTCACCCCAACTGAAACAAATCATGAAAATTCAACCATAAGTTTTGAAATAAAAATTTATATATTTAAGATTACTGAAAGATTCACTTTTATAAAAAACAAACCCAACTTTTATCAATTAAGAGGTGCAAAAGTTGTTGTGGATTGAAAGTTGTGCCACTGACATCACAGTGTGGCACATGAACTATGTGTAGTTCTCATACTTTTTATGGTGAAAAAAACATTTTGGTATAGAAAAATAATTTGCTTAGTGGTATAACTGATCATGCTACAGAGAAATCATACTACACACTAGCATTTGAAAAAAGTATTAAAGGAACAACTTGATCATTATATCATATTAGAAAACATTGCAACCTTTCTCTCATATCAGAATTCATGAGAATAGTATTTTCCTTAATAGCAAAAAAGTTAGAATTTCTTGGCTATAAGGAATCTTTGAGTTTTTCTATAAAGGTTGAGGTAAAAAAACAAGTTTCTTAGATCAATACTTTTAATCTTTCCTAGAAAAGAAACAAAAGAGAAATCTTTTTCTTTCTTTCAAGACACAGTAGTTGGTGTTTTTAAAAATTGCAAAAAAACATATTTTCTTTAATGAAAAGAAAATAAAATCAAAAAAGTTTTATCTCAATAAATACAGGATTTTTCTTTCATGTAGAAATAAAGCAGTTTTTTCTTTACCTGTGAAAAGGATTTGTCTTGTATGTGTGAAAACAAATATTTGTCTTGCTTGTGTTTTGTACCTTTCACTTTATTACGTAACCTTTTGGTATCAACTTCTAGTTTTCAATAAAAGTATTACTATTTTTCAAATCTGAAAAAATTTGGCTCTGCTTCTATGTGAATAGGAAAGATAAAATTGTTTTTCACAAACTTGTGAAGAGGTTTTATGTTTCCTTTGTAGAAATGATTTGTCTTTTATCTGAGAAAAAAAAAAATTATCTTTTTTAAAAACACAATTTTCTCTACTTTGTTTTTGCTCTACTTTTTCTTTTGTTCTCCATTTTTTTTTCTCTCCATTTTTTTTCTCTCTACTTTTCTCTTTTCTCTACTTTTTTTTTCTCTCTACTTGTCTTTTTTTTAATAAGGGTGTTTTTTTTTCAACTTTTTTTTTCACAAAATTATTTCTTTTATATATATATACATTCTACCAGTTATTTTTCATCTCTTTTTCATCAACTTCTTTTTTCTTTGTTTTTTATTAAAAAGACTGTTTAATAAATGTTTTCAAAAGTTTTTTCCAACTTCTTGATCCTTTGATTTAAAAGAAAATTCTGTATCTATGCTTTCTGTTTTTTGTTTTCTTTATGAATCTTTTCATAGTCTTTTTTTTTGATCTTATTTCTTTTTTTCTTTTTGTTTGCTTCTACTTTTTTATCCTTTTTCTTCTACTTTTTTATTTCTTTTCTTCTTCTTTTTGTCACATCTTCTACTTTTGTTTTTCTTATTCTTGCAAAATCTTTATACTGAGATTGCTTTTTTTCTGCCTTATTTTTTCTACTTATTTTTTTCTACCTGTTATTTTTTTCATTCATTTTAATAAGTTTTCTTATGTAAGCCAGTAATCAACTTTCTTGAATACCAGTTTTCTCTCTTGCTACAATCCAACTATCTTCCTTACACACCTTTTCTCACCTGTCACAAATCTGTTTTTCCCAACAACACTTTTATATACAATAACTTCTATCTCTATTGTTCTAAGCCAATCATGTCTTCCGATCCCAGAAGCAGACCTACCAAGTCTGAACAAGAGAAGAAAACTGTCAAGCAAGCCTCTGATAGAAGAAGATATCAAATAACAAAGTCCAAGACTCTACCTACACCAATCTTAGCATCTACAAATGAATCTCTTCCACATTATACCAGTACTAGTGCACAGGTATATGAACATACATGATATTGTCTTCTTATTTTGACTTAGTATACTGATCTGCCAACCTTCTTAGTTATCTATTCCTAATGCCAGCATACCTTCTAACATTCACCAACACTTATTCTTTACTCAACAGAGAAATCCCTCAGTATGCAACACCTTTTTTAAATTGTCAAATGTTAAACTAAATGTATTTCTGCTAGCTAACTGTAACAAAACATTCTGAAAGTACACCAAGTGTACCGGAATCTGATGATGACTACTCTTGAACCAGCTTACAATTCTAGACATAATTTATTCAGATAGTCTAAGGTTGCTGGACTAGAGGAAAACTTTGATGATATGCAAATATCAGAGGTTGAGGCATTTCTTTATAGTCTGGATACTCAAGTACAGAGGGAGGATACTGGAGAAAGTTCTGATACCAGGAAACAAGGTATGAAATGATGCAATACTCTTGTCAAACTATATATGACTAATAAGAATAGCTACTAATTATTCAATTTTAGGTAAATCTTTGAATATAAGTAAGTTGAGAGTTGACTAATTGGAGATTATAATAGGACAAAAAAGAAATGATGGTAAAGGGAACTTGGAAAAGCCAGGTTCATGGCCAACCATTACAGCATTGGAGAAGATGATGTATGATATGGAGGTTGAAGGTGGTGAAGAGATATATCTTTCATCTTCTACAAAACCAAAGGAAATTGGTAAGTTCAGAGAGTTTCATGTTGTAATATGGGTAGTTTAACTGACTAAAGTAGATATTTCAGGAATAATGCTTGGTATAACATTCATCAACATTCATTACCAACTGTGCTAAGAAGTTTTGATCTTACAGATAGAATGGAATTAAAGAAGGATTCGTCTGAGGATATTGACCAACGACACAAGGGCAAGGAATGGAAAGGAAAAAAAGGTAAGGATTATAGTAAGCAGTATGGAAAGAGAAGAGCTAATTATCCTTATTCAATAGCTTTAAGATTATCCCACATCCATGGTATGTTGGTATAAGAATATTTTACATTGCAACAATATCTAATGTTTGCAGGATTAGAAAAAGTATCAGACTTAAGAAGTCAGCAGGATAGATATATTGACCAAGTTCAAGATACTGGTAAGTATTATAAGATTCATTTTTCTTTGTATCCTATCACCTTTTCTCTCATTATATTTCAATTGTTAAAAGAATTTTTTAAAAATCCATGGTTTTATTCTTTATAAACAAAAGTGAAAAAAAAAAAAAAAGAAAAAAAGATAAAAATGAGAAGAGATTTTTGAAAATGTGAATAAAAAAGGAGAGAAGGAGAAAGTTTTTTTAAAAATAAAAACAATAGGAGTTTTATTTAAAAAACAAGATGAAAAACAAAAGATGAATGGAGATTTTCTTAAAAAAGAACTCAAACAACTTTTATGAAAAAAACTGTGAAGGGAATTATTTTTTTTATAAAGGAAAAAAAAAACTTGACTATTATTATTTCAAAGTATCTGATTTTGAAAAAGGTTCTTAGAAAAGATTTAACTAATAGTTTAAATAACAGAAGACAGTGAAAAATACACACCAAGGTTTCCTTATACTGAGAGCATCTCTTCAGGTATAAATTATCCATAATTATCTTTTACCTTTAACAAACAATATACTAATGTGCTTTAATCAAAAGATATAGATATACAACAGAGATCTAATAGAGACTTTCTTCCTAGCACGTCATCCTTATCAGCTGAACAGCTTCAGTATCATCCTTCAGCAATAGGATCCTCTCTCTCCCATCAATTCTCAGTTCTTTACAGATTCTCCACTCCCTTCAGCAAACCAAGCCAACATAGTATTCTGAATACTGTCTCCTCCTTATATGATCAAAGAATATCTCCTGTAGCACCAAGCATATCAGAAGTAATTGAAATTTCTTCTGATTCAGAAAATAATGTTGCTTGCAATGCAAAAGAGAGAAAGTTTCTTGTTGACTATCTTATCCAACAATACTCCTTAGATTTTGCCTGCTCTGAGCATGTGGCAATACCACAATCACTTACAACCTCACCTATCTGGTCTATGGCAACAATTACAGAATGGATCAAGCAGAATTTACCTGTTGATTATCCTGAACCAGGAAAATTTGGTTATATTGGAAGGGTGTCTAGTAAACAATGGCAAAAGTTACTTTGTGGTACTAGTAGGGAACATGCATCTCCTCCTAGACTTCAACCACCAGTAGAGAATGTTAGTTCAACTACCATTGCAAGATATGATATTGATACCTTTATTGCTAAAGCTAGATGTTTATCTGTTGCAACCAAGAGTCTGAGGGTACAGTTTGCTCCTAGCTGTCTAAAAAATATATCTACAGATATTCATCTTTTTTGCAAAATAGAGGAAACAAATATATCTGGAAATATTCATACCCATCAGGTTCCACTACACAGCGTTCCCCATTTCTACCTGGGTCATTTGTCTTCCTGCCTACACATTCCCCTTTATGTGTTCCTGCCTGGACTTTAGAATTCTACTATCAAAAAAAATTCTTATGTTTCCAATCAACATCTCCAGCAATGGATGGATATAGGATTTATCCCTTCAATTCACAAGCATTGTCCTGCAGATTACCTTCAACACCTACCACTATCCTTTATCTCAGCTTCAACCAATATCTTTGCCAGAGGAAGCGAGCAAGGTACACAGGATGGAAGATTTGAGAGTGGCAAGAGAGAGGAGCAACATTACTTTCTTCATGCAAGGTATTTGAAAAATATTTGGCAGGACATGTTGAAATTTGACCAGAGACCAGGATACACTCACTTTGATGGAATGTTTCTGTTGCTGGATGCAAAGGACCTGAAAATGCTGTTGAAGTCACCTACTATGTCTGGATGTTGGAATCTTTTTTCAGATTATTTAGCAGGGGATCTTGATTTCAACAGCTTGGATGAGAACTATCAGTTGCTGGACTTAGGATTGGAGATTGTTGATCAGGTGAAAGGTGTGGGATGTTGTTACAGAAAGTGTTGCTTGGAGAAAGTTCAAAGGGTGATGAAAGAGAAAACCTTTGGGCTTAAAGCTACTACCTATTCCTGGGCATTGACTACAGCTACAGCAAACCAAACATTAAGTTATTCCAAATCCTCTGCACCTTACCAGCATGGCCTTATCTATTCACAATACTATTCACCCTTGAAGTCACTTTTTGATGCTGGAGGAACATACCCCTTTCAAAATACTAGTCTGGATTATTTATCCCTTGGCCCTGAACTGTTAAAAGTTTGGCAATCATCAAGAACTGGAGGAGAAAGATTCCAGGTTAACATGGAGAAATTGGAAAAATCCTATACTCGTTCAAGGGATAGGATTCTCCTGGCTCTTCAAGCAGCTATTCAGCAGAAACACAGTTTTGGAATCAGGCAGGAACATAGAATGTCCCTTTCACTTTTCCACAATTTGAAAGATCAAGAGGAAGAAATAAACATTCCTTCCATGCCTGATTGCTGATTCATGCTGGAATCCAGTCAAATCTTTCACTTTCTTAATGGAAATTTTTTGAGATTTGGATGAGGCTTGGAGTATACTGCCAGTAAGTTGAAAAGCTTGAACTATGACCAGTATCAGGATTGTTCTATAATTTTCAGAATGTTTCTGCAGCTGCAAAGAGCTTCTTTTACTACAAGTATTTTGGAAGCCCAGGGAGATTTGTAGAGAAGTGAGAGTCAAGGGGCAAGCAGACTGCTTACTGGATTGGCAGTGAAGGACCAAATGAAAACATAAGGGTTCTGTTGGCTCCCCACTGAAGTGCTGGATTGGAGCAGATAGGTATTTGGTCCTATACTTGCAGCATCCACTATTTTTACCTATATTCAACTTCATTCAACTGCGCTTCATAAAGGAAAAAGTTTATTGCAGGAAAAAAGCCAGTGGGAAGTGTTGGATAAGTTTGGAGACCTCTTGCAAGAAATTGGAAACTCTTAGGGTTAGGGTTAGTGTTAGGCCACGAGCGAGGGCAGCGAGCAAGTGGATAGTTTCTACTGTGTAGAAGGTAAGGCAGGGAAGAAGAGTCTTTTGCAAAGAAGTTTTGGCGTAGACAAGTTCGAGTGCGATGAAAGGCAGTCGAGTGGATGCTTGTTTCGCCTTTGTGTGATAAAGACTCATCAGTACGCAGGGCGACCGGCAGTATTTAAGCTCCGGAGACGTCCTTTTGGTGTGGCACACCAGGCATCCTACCTTTTCGGCGGTGTGCTGGGTATTTCTCACAGTTTGTGTGAGAAAAGCGTAGGTGTGGTTAGGATTAGGCCACGAGCGAGCGAAGCGAGCAAGTGGATAGTTTCTACTGTGTAGAAATTAAGGGCAGGGAAGAAGAGTCTTATGCAAAGAAGTTTTGGCGTAGACAAGTTCGAGAGCGATGAAAGGCAGTCGAGTGGATGCTTGTTTCGTCTTTGTGTGATAAAGACTCTTCAGTACGCTGGGCGACTGGGAGTATTTAAGCTTCTGAGACGTCCTTTTGGTGTGGCACACCAAGCATCCTACCTTTTCGGCGGTGTGCTGGGTATTTTTCACGGTGTGTGTGAGAAAAGCGTAGGTGTGGTGGTGCGATAAATCGTAATAACCAATTAAATGGTGTTCGGACCCCCCGTGGTGGTCAGCGACCTCGTATTCTAAGCGAGGTGTGGACCGTTCGGTGAGAATTGCGACCTGTGTCACGCCGGAACCGGTAGGGTATCCTAATTAGGCAACCGAACTCTTCCGTATGCACTTAGGGTTAGGAATCAAGTAGTATTAACTAGAGACAGGACCTATGCCACAGCCATCACGAACCCCAAAGTAACAAGATGTAGCTATTTAACCAAGGAGACCAATACCACAATAGTACCATAAGCAGACCAATAGCCAGACAGCCAACATTCTTGCTCAAAGGAGAATGAGTACAAAGCCCTCACCCGGCTGCACCACATGAACAATGCCCATAGTGGAGGCATACAGGATCAAAGGTATAAGGCCCACAATGATGCCCTAAGAAATCATATAACCAACAACATAAATCATGAATATAACATACGATCACACAATCAATAGAAAATCATAATCAGAATTCGTAACCAAAGACATTTATGAAAGAAAGTAATATCTCCCGAGAACTAGAGCTAACAGATTATTGATAAATGTTCTTGAAAGATAAATATGTCAACTTATTCAAAATATAAGGAAGATCAAATCATGACAAATAAAGGAAATATACTTAAACAATCGGGAAATCAAAACACTGTACTCCAATGGTACCTATAAATGTAATATTATCATTATCATTCTTGAAAATAGAAGATTCAGCCAGATATTTCCAATATTCATAAAATATGTAAAGAATAAAGTAATTGTAAGGCAACTAACCATAAAATTGATGTCTTATATAGATACTTTCCGCCGCTTGGCATCTCTTAACCTGTTAGACATTGATAGTTGCCAGAATGCAAGTAATCTATGAGCCTTCTCCCATAGTCTCTGATTTAGTAAAAAGTCCATCACCGTATATTTTATATTGGCGTCTAGTAAGTAAAGATCGAGATTGTAGAGTAGTTGCTCATCCTCAGTGACGATTGGGTCAGGATATGGCATACAGTCTGTATGCCCTCGATCAAATCGTTTTCCACAACAACATTTCCTTCCTCAGCCAAATACACCACGTCGCCAAGCAAGAAACTCGGTTTGGTAATTGGTAGGAGCAATCAAGACAGCATCACAGAGGAGACCAGGAATTCGTTCCGTTAGAAGAGTGATCCGGATTGGCTTGTGGACCTTGGATCTAATATTGACTATCTGATTTGTCTTATCCTCGGAAAGTCCAAGGAAGAGATCATGCCGTAGTGTTGGCTGAGATTGATCATTCACCGAAACGAGAATCTGATTGTAATATGCTGGTGGATTGAGAAACTGAGCAATTAGATTGGTGTCCCGTTTGAGTCGTACACGAGTGTAGGATTTAGGAAACCAGTTTCGTTTCTCAAGAATACAACGTACGGGATTTGTATTCTTAGTTGTCATTAAGTGTAGGTAAAATTTACCAAAAAGTTGCATGGATCGACTCTTGAAGGGCAGTAACCCAAGTAGATTGCTCGTAATATGTGGTCTGTTGGCATTGCCATCTGAAACCCATTGCAAGCAATCATAATAGGTATTATGAATAATCTTCCAACTTGAATGTTGTCGATTGCGTAAGTAGTTGGCATGAATAAGCGGTAAGGAGTATTCCATCATTGGAGAAAGAATAACTTTGAAGATATTGTACCGAATTCTAGGACACCAGGTATCGGAAACCCATGTCATTGCTTTGATCTGCTTGCGAACACGGTTCTGTAGCATTTGTGACTGGGCCAGATAATCAATTCCAAGATGTGACATTATAACTCCCAAGTACTTGTATGTGTTGACCTGCGGTATAGACTGATCGTGAAGAAAGAGCAGTGGGGACAATCGATTTATACTCCTACCAACAGGAACAAGATGGCCACATTTGCGAATGGTGAAAGTCATGGAATGCATATCAGCCTAACCAGATGCCATATCCAAAAGCCTCTGGGCCTTGCGTAAGGTTGGAACAATAATGACCCCATCATCAGCAAAGAATAAGGATGAGGGACTATCTGGAGTAGAATTTTGATTGAGACTTTGGAGTAGACTGTTGATGAAACGATTGAACAGAATTGGAGCCAGTGGAGAACCTTGGGGTAGACCTCTAGTGCGTGATTGGCGTTGAGACTGAGAGCTGTTGACAACAATAGAATAGCTCATATCATGATACATGAGCTGGTAAACTAGTTCCAGTACTAGAGGATGCATGCCCTGTTCCTCTAATTCTGACTTCAGCTGGCACCACTCAACTCTATCAAAAGCATATTGAAAATCAAGAAAGACAATATGGGAATTTGGTGAGGTCGCGATCTGATGGTTCAGAGCAATGACATTGGTTAAGGTAGAATAGCCAGATCGAAAACCAGCCTGCATTGGGGAGTATGTGATGTTGCCTGAACTCGTAATGACTGGCAAAATCAAGGATTCAAATATTTTGCGAAAGAGGCACATAAGGGCTATGGGACGAGAATTGTCGGCGGTGAAGGGTTGAGTTTGATCTTTGCGAATTGGATATAATAACCCTTGATTCCAGCGCAATGGTGTTTTGCCAAATCGTAAACATGCATGATAAAGTTGACTGAGAAATTGAGGGAAACTTGTTTCCAGTAAATGTCGCAACATAGATAGTGTGATACCATCAGAACCACTCGAGCTAGCATTGGATAATTGGCGAATTTTGGTTTTGATTCGTTCTGGAGAGATAAGAGTGCTTAGTCCTGATGAATATAAGCTATTGTCATCATATGGAGTGTATGGTGGTTGTTGATTATGTAGATTGGGAGAAGTTTTACACTCCAACTTTTGCAAGTTGAAACTCATTGGTGCAACCTCGGTTGAAGCAAAGTCTTCTGTCTTCAAGGAACTGGTGAATATCCATTCATAGTGTGTGATACATTCTTGCATTGGTGTTTGCCAATTTGACAAACTGAGGAGTGGTGATAAGGATGTAGTTACCCGCTGCGTCCGCTTGAATAGCTGAAGACTTGCTGCCATATCAAACTCCTTAGCCAAGTGTTTTGCAGTATGATCCTCTTTTGTTCGTACTTCTGATGGCTTGTATGTTCCAAGTTCTAATTCCGCAATCGCTTGGATACTGGAGTATAATATAGCATCAAGCATATCAATATCAAATATTTCAGAATCTTTATATGATGTAAAAATTTCATCAATAAGTGACCAAGCTGATTGATATTTTCTTGCAATATCTGGTTGGCGAAGTTTCTGAACTCGAAAGCGCAGTGGAGGTTGGGGATCAGGAAGATGGGATATTACTGAATGGGCAAGTAGTTTGCTAGTATCGAGATGAATTTGAAGCAGGTAATGATGATCAGTACGAATATTGATAAGGGAGGTAGGTAATAGAGATAGTGTTATTGATGACCGTAGTTGGAATTTGGAAAATACATGATCGGGGATGTTGTCAACTGTTTGGTGACTCGATGTGTCGCTTAAATGAATCATACTATTGGTAGTAGCCCAAGATTGAAAAAGTAGAGAGCGGGAAGTTGGTGTAGATTTTGAGGACTGGGTTCCTTGAATAGTATTACTAGTAAAGCGAGTATTGATATCACCCATAAGGATATCAACACTACCAATTTTACATAAATCTGCCTTTAAGCCAGACTCATTTAGGGAATAGGGTGGATAATAAACTCCGGCAAATTTGAAACCTGGAAGGGAAACCACAATGGAGTAAGTAGTCGCAGTGGTAGATAAAATGATAGTACGTGAGGATTGAGTTGCAAGCAAGTATATGCCACCATGTTGACGACCTTTTGATGAATTTGAAGATGATAAAGTAGGACGTAATGTAGAGCATTGGACGAAAGGGGAACTAAGTAGTAAATCGTGATGCTGATACCAGTACTCAGCAATAAATAGAAAGTCGAATGAGGTCTCGAGAAGGCGAACAGCCTGGGCAAACTTGCCATCCGAAAGGGAGTTTGAATTGAGATATCCGATACGATACATTAATCGATTTGGATAATATCGTGAGATGCTTTTAATATCAGCATTTTCTTACTCGATCCTGCTCCTAAATTGGCACTGTTGGAAGGTGTTATTTAGGAATATACTAGATAGGGCAAGAAATCTGTGAGGAAAAACGCACTCTTGAATACCATCCAAAGATGAGTATGGTCTCTTAGCAATGAAAAACCGTTTTGCTCCTGACGTTACCACCAAGCTTGCTGAACCTGCAGTAAAATCATCTGCTTGCTGACTGACTTGATCCCGACTCTCTCGTTGAATTTTGGACGATCCAGAGAGTTCGCCAATTCCTTTCTTGGCTAATTATTTTGTCATTTGGGCTTCCACCCCACGGTGCTTTGCCCACATCATTATATGATTTCTTGTAGACTCATGCCGAGTTGATGCAATTGATGCAGTAAGCCTCTCGGCCAATTTCTTCTTCAGAAAGTCATCTTTGTCCTTTGTTGGCAGATCACCTTGCCAATGAAAGGAATCTGGAGTTAATGAATCAAAACTTTTTCTTACAACATAGGATGAATAATTCGTAATTCGGTTTTTGATTGACTGTATATGATTTGAATCAACAAGAAGTTCCAGGATTCGACCGTCAATCCAGGATGCATTTCGAATATGCCTTGCCTGCAGTGAAATAGGTTTCGAAAATAGGATTCGCTTAACTTCTCCTAATGCTTGATTTGGTATACCAGCGAGATAGATTGCCGTTGAGAGTGAGGTACGAGGGGATTTGTTGTTAGCAGGATGTTGCTTGTGTTGTTTATCAAATCCGAACGTTGACTGTTGAATATCCTGAGCCAGTGATGTCTTTCTATATTCCTTGCCATCACCCTCTTCCATACTATGATAGTCTTTGCTTAAAACCTCGCTATATGCTCGTTGTTTCCCCTTATCCAAATACGAAGGAGTAATTGTTGATATAATTGAAGCCGAGTCTGACTTGGATTCCACGGATTCAATCTCCATATCAGCTTGCTTCCAAGAACAAGAGTCCGTTTTTGCCCTATCTTGCTTCTTTCGGTACAATGTACCAGATTTCTCATACTTTGGATCAATTTCCATTGTCTATAATCAATAATTAATTCCATTAGAATTAATGTGATAATCAAACTTAGAATTCAAATGATAATATGAAATTTACTAAGGGTCAATTACCCAATAGATGGCAAACTTTGACCTAACGGGATTTGTGCTTACCTTGGATTTATTAATGAAATTTGTGGTAGGAATAGTTTCTCTCAACGGGGGCTTGTCTATATTCCGCTCCAAAATGGTGATTCTATCCTGAAGGAGTTTGCTGGTATTTCTCTCTTCCTCAAGATCATCCTGCAATATTCTCACTATTGTGAATAATTGTCTTATGTCGGAAGATATATCAGCAATAACATAATCTATAATTTTTGCAATATTGTTATAATTTGCACTTTCAGGTTAGTTTTCCAATACCAAATAGAGTAGTTGTATTCAGAGTTAATAGAAAAAATGATGTTACCTTTTGAATTCCTCTCCAAAGTTGGGATTATTATTGCCCCTGGTGTTATGGCGCTGGGTGAATCCCTGGTCA
>QOVD01001874.1:0-41421 GCA_003521225.1 Tuber microsphaerosporum
CCCCATAAAAAAAACTCCTCCACCTCCTTCCCAAACAGCTCCCCAATGAGGAAACCATATACGGTGGGGCATCGCTGACCCGTAGCGATGTAGACTCCATGGGAGCCCCGCCCTTTCCCACACTTTTGCTTTCAGATAGAGCACAATCATTATCCACCACCATTTCCCCAGCCCTGAGATCCTCTGGGGTACTCCTATCCACACCCCCGATCGGCTCGGACGAGGAAACCACGTACGGTAGAGCATTGCTGACCTGGAGCGACGTAGACCTTATGGGATCTCTGCCTTTTCTCGCATCCTTACTTCAAGATAAAGCACAATCATTATCCACCACCATTTCCCCAACCCGGAAATACACTCCATCAACAGTCACAGGATTAGCAATGCTGATCCGGCTACTACTCCCAGGCTGGGCAATCCCCACGCGAGAGAAATTCAGCACCAGAGACTTCACCTTCTCGCCCCGAACCATCCGGCTACAGCTCCCAGGCGGGGCAATCCGCACACGAGCAGTGTCCCGTCCACCCTGTAGGCGCCTACAGGACTCCAGTCCCGGGCGTCCCGGGCGTGTGTCTCAAGCTATAGGGCAAGCGCATCCATCTTTTGTGAAAGATTACCGTCTAAGAGGGTGACTGTAGGTTCTTACAGTCCTCTACGGATCGGTAACTCTCGAACGGTACCTGCAGTCCTCACCCGTCATCTGCAGTCCTCACCCGTTATCTGCAGCCCTCGCCAATTACCTGCAGGGCCCGCCCGTCATCCGGAGTTACCCAGAAAATTGCGCCACCTAAGACAGGTGCAGTCCCCGCCCGTCCATCCCGGGCAGTCATCCGAATGGACGCCAAGATACCCGTCCGTCCCAGGCGCCCCCTCAGGTACTGCCGTCCGTCCCGTCCAGACCCGAAGACGGACGGACTAGACGGTTAGGAGCACTGCGCATGAGAGAAATTTGACACGAGAGACCCCACCTTCTTGCCCGAAATCACCTTCCAATTGTGATGACACGGTGCAGGGGTTAGGGGGGGCAGCCTGCTCGTGGGTTTTCTAGTTGAAGTAAGCCACAAGTGAGCGAACTTTTAACCGCTGCTGGGTATGAGCAGTGTTAGGGACTGGGAGTCCGAGGTTAAATTTTAGAGAGTGAGAGAGCTTTTAGACAACATTGTTAGTCGATGCTTTGTGTCAGCGATGAAAGAACAGATGAATAAAGGAAAGGGAGGAAAAAGGATGAAAAGGAGGAAAAAGGGCGGATAAATAAAAGAGAGGAAGGAGTATACCTGTGTCGTCATAGGCCTAGTCGCCCAGTTAACGAGTAAGAAACAAAACATTACGAATACACTAAACTCAATAATCCAGAAGCGAGAACCCCCAAGACGAACTTTACCCATTCCACGCTGACGACAGACCACATAACTGCTTGCATGCAAATTAAGTTATGCTAATTACTGATCAACGAAAAAACACCGAAATCGTGGGCCCGTTGCACCATAACTTAGTTTGCGCACAAGCAGAACGCATCCATGATACGCAGTAAATTGCGCAATTGTAGGGAAAAACGGAAGAAATGTAGACCAGATATCATGGACCGCTATACCCACTCATTAGGATATTACGGTGAGTAGAAAGTCTTCAATCTTCCTTGCACCAAAATAGGAGAGAGCCATGGAGCGGGGCTTACACCAGAGTGTTGGCAAGGGGTTTTTTCTTTCTTATTTTCTGTTGAAAGTTGGAATTGAGTGGATAAAAGTTATGGTATTTATTAAATACAGTGTTGTGCTCGGGGGTCTTTTGCCGGAGCGTATGGTATGATACTTAAGTAACTTTGGAGGTAGCATTGTAGCCTTTTTCTTTCTTGTTCTCTTGACGAGGTTATTATGTTGTTGAGGTTGAGGTTGAGGTTGATCTGTAAGATGTGGTTGGTCAGAGTGAGTGAAAATGAAAGTTGCCAATCCGTTTATATGTGGGGAAGGTTACCCGGTTGTGCAGGGGTGATGGACCAATCTGACCGAGGACAAAATAGGGTTAATACTCTGTCAGTAACCTTGGTGAATGTAATTAGTAAAAAGAAAAAAGAAACATAAAACTTGCATCTCAATCCATTGCTTCCTATAACCCAAAAGCCCAACACCCCCTGTAAAAATATTCCCGAAAATATATATAGTGAAGGCCCTACTCGGCATATATCATACCAACAGAAATATATCGCATCAAGAGTTGTGAAGAGCATTTATTCCAAAATAAGTTTTTGCGATATTTGAGAATTTTAGGTGTCACGGAATTCCTACTGAAAGGCTAGAAGGGCTTTATCAGTAGCATGCTATAGCGGTTCTGAGTAGTTATTGATGCTTAGGGAGGAGCAATAGCGTATTATTATAGCTTCGAAAATTTAATAGAGCGGAAGTGTGCCCGGCTATTGCCGCTCACTGATCGTGGCCATGGGTTATCACTTGAGCCCCCATTTGTTTTAGTTTCTCTATCAGTGTGCTTTTGGCCGATGGCGGAGGTTTGCTTCTGAGCGAGGAAGAAAGAAAGTTTAATGTTGAGATGTGACATCTGGCAGCAACATTATCAAATATTTCAGACAGCATATATATACTAGAGGATGGCCTACAATACACCAGTGCAGCCCACTCAGGGCCTCAGGACGGCTGGAAACTATCTACCCCCAGCTCAGAAAATCACGACCAACTCGGAATCACAAATGCTCACTCGGCCCATCCATTTCTCTCTCCGCTCCTGGCCATTCCTTTGACCTCACCTTAACCCAAAACTCAGCACGGCTCCCTCCCATAGCTTCCAAATTCCACACATCCCCCCTTGAATAGCCTACCGCCAACTCAACCTTGAAGTTCCTCAAGAACATAACTACTGCCTTGGCAACAATCATCTGGGCAAGAGCTTTCCCAAAACAATCACTACTACCAGCTCCCCACCCGAACCCTATGGCTTCCATTACCTTAATCCGCTCCCCAGTCCTCTCCAACCACCTCTCAGGGCGAAAACGATGCACATCCTCTCCAAAAAGGCCCTTGTTCCTGCAGACAACCATGGGATTTAAGCTGATTTGGAGGCCTCCGGGGAGGGTGTATAAACCGTTGCGATGGGTAAGCTCGATTCCAGAGGAGGTAACTATGCGTGGGAAACTCATGAGAAAGGCTGGATTGAAGCGCAGAGACTCACGTAGGACCGCAGATAGGTAGGGGAGTTTGGCGTCAAAGTCTTCAATATCTGTCCAACAGGGGATTTGCAAGAGGGGTTTTCGCCAATAATAGGTTGCGAGTTCGGAAAGAAGGGTTGCAAGAACATGTGGATTGGCGAAGAGAAGTTTAAGTGTGCTGGTTATAGCGAAGGCTGTGGAGTCTTGACCTGCGAGACTAGTGGGGGTGTTAGTTTTTGTGTGGGTGCCAGTTTTTGTGTGGGTGTTTAAGATTGGGAGGGGGGGGTTACAAGGAAGGAAAACACTTGGCGTGAACTTCCTCTTTAGTGAATCTAGTGCAGTCAGAGTTTTTGGCAGACATAGCTCTGTTGGTAATTAGTGTTGTGGATTTGTATAAGGCTAAGTGGGAAGAGGAATAGAAGGTAGTAACTTTTCAAGTATAGTAACTCCTTGCGTAGTATATTCGCTATTGAGATGCCATTCTTCCCCGCGGGCTTCTGCCCGCCCTCTGGACTTCCACGCTGCGTCAATTATTATTCCAGCCTTCGCTCGCATAGCTTCAGGTCCCTCCCTATCCGCCTTCGCCACCGAAATATTAGGGTCGAACGAATTGCAGGCAAGCGCCATACAGATAGTACGAAGCCCAGCTAGAACCCCGACATTCCACAATCCACTTTCAAGTTCCCAGATACGACCTTCATTCTAACCATGGATGCTAAAATCAGCTCCTTCTGCCAGCCGCAGTACTGATTTAAAACACTAGAGATACTCACATCCTCCCCATTCCGCGTACACCCCATGTCAACCCCGAACACCACCAACCCGATCAAATCAACACTCAGATGCCTAGCCCACTCAGAAAGGTCGAACCGAACCCCCCCACTGCCATACTCAGCTTTCAGCTTCTCAACCCATTCTCTAACCCTGCAATCCACAACACCCTCCCACAGCCTCACTGTGTCCACAGAGCAAGCCAGCACACCCCGCTTCCTCAACTCCGCATGCAGCCCCGAGGGAGGAACGGAGAGCACGACCTCCCTATGCGCAAAGGGTAGCCACTCGGGGCTGTTGACTTGGATGCGTAAGTACTGGACGTAGTCGGGATCGTCGACGGAAATTACGTTAGGTGAGATTCGAATAGCGGGGCCGTAGTCTTCGTGCAGGTCTTCGAGGCTACTGTAGTTTCTCCAGGTGCGCCAGCCAGGCCAGATACTGGCCAGGAGCGGGCCTGGGAAGGGGGAGAAGGGGTGGTAGTAGAGATTGTAAACTATTATAGTGAGGGGAGCGAAGACGAGAAGAGAGGTGTCGATCGAGGAGAGGGTAGTGCATTCACCCCGGAGGATGGGGACTTTGGTGGCGACATTCATGGTTGTGAGCTTTAGTGATGTGTTTTGCAGAAGTATGGAGGTGAAGGGCTGAGCTTCGGTTTGAAGGTGGGAAAGGGAAAGTGGGGTTCACTGAGGGACTTAAAAGGTAGTCAGAACCAATACTCCCATGGTATGGGCAGGGGCTTCTACTCCATCGTCGTTGGGCTCCTAATATTATTGTCATGTTATTATTGTCATATTATTATTATCATACCAGTCAAGGAAGCTTCTCTATGAAGTAGCCCTGACTATTTCCAAAGAGCACTCCACCCTGAGGCCGATTCTGTTCTAAGCTTGAAAAAAAAATCATATTCTTAAATCCAAGAGGAAGAGGAAGAGATACAAATACCCAGTGTGCACTCTCCTCCCGTTAGGGCCATAGGCTTCACAAAAATGAAGGTCCGAATTCCCCGATAAGTTATTATATATATGATAGCAAGGACAACCGCAACTCCCATTACAAGATACTCACCTCCTATAATCGTTCACGCCTTGCTTGAGGTGGGTGTACAAGTGGGAGCAGACTAGAGCATCAGAGTAGTTCCATCACTAATTGAGGAATGCTGTGCTGGGCAATTAACTAGAGTTAGGGGTTGAGGCACGGTAGTATAAGAGCTGCAGCACTTGATATATTACTATCAGGTTTTTCGTAATTTTCCTACCTAAAAAAGGTTTCACTTAAAATTCGAAAAAGCGGGATAATTATCGACCAGTTCCGATGGTCTAATGGCTAAGGAACTGGTCAGTACTAATCTGAAACAGGGACTACCATGCATTCGAATCCTGGCCCAGTGGACGTAGCTGGGCATTAAAATGCCTAGCGAACCACTTTTTGCTGGTTTGGGTGTTGAGGTGGGTTGAAGCCCTATCAAGTTCGATATTTGGAGAAAATCATAAAATTTAGAAGGAAGCAAAAGAGTGACTGGGATGCTTCAACCAGTGAGATGATTTTCTCCCGTTCTTAGGCCTGCGTTATCGCTCATTCTCTGCGAGCCTAATGCCTGACTGCATTAGAAACCTTAGGCACAGAAATATAATACCTTACGGGGCTCATGGTAACTCTTTAGTTGGCATTGTACACCAACTCTCTAATACTCCAAAAATGCTGCTACAAACCCTTTTTCTCTGATCATTAAATATAGAAGATCATAGAGGACAGAAGGGCCCAGAGATTCCACCCAAGGTTTTGGATTGAAGATATTTAACAGGGACTTTCTTTTGCTATGGTAAAGATTTTAACATTTTTGGGCTATTTTAAGATCGAGTGATAGTTTGTGTAATGCTTGTCCTTTTGTGTAGCTATAGGCTAACTTAGCTTACTCACGGGGACTGAGAGGTTAGCATGTACGACACGGTATAGTATGGTATAGTATTGGGGCAATGGCGCTATGTTGAAGCAAAAAAAAGCAAGAGAAAAGAGAAAATCGTGGCATGAACCAGGTTGAGTCTTGGACCGGGAAGGAAATGAAGGAAAAAAAGACCTACTAGTGATCTACATAAATTCCAGGAGCTAGAGTCTATGGATATTGAGAAATGATTCTGTCTCTTGTTTTTTTGTCATTTTTTTTTGCTTGGGCGGCCGAGCAGTGACATTATGGCACTAGGCAAAACAGAAAGGTCTTGAGTGTGCATTAATTGGATCCGTCGAGTGCGGATGTGACATTACTCAAAGTTCAGCGATGTTGGTAGAGGATAAGGAAATGACGACGACAAGGTTGGAGCAGTACTTTGGGGCATGATATCATGATGGAGGGGTAGGGAAAAGAAAGTAGGCAAGCCCAGATTCTAACCATTGCTAGCATAGTACATATGTTAGGGAATTACAAACACTGTTTCTTTGGACTTGGATTGTTTCCTGTCCTCCTACCGGGAGGCTGCGAGAAAGAGGGGTGGGGGGCTTCAATTCTAAGATACTAAAAAAAATAAAGGGTATGTAATAAAGGCTCCGATTTGACAGGAGAAATACGAATAACACATGCCTTGAAGGTAACGATGGAAAAAAACAGTCTGTAAGGGAGAAAAAGGAAAGAAAGGGGGGCTATAATACAATTATAATGCTATCATGGCAAAATTTAATAGCTGCGGAAATCAGTGAAACAGCCAATAGCATTAATTCATCCCCGGTCTCGCCCCGCCCAGGGGGCATGGTTAGTGTCTGGAAAATAGTCATCCTGCTTTCTAGTGGGACGATGGGGACGCAAATAGACTAAAAGGAGAGGAGATCGGAAAGAAAGGGGAAAAATGGAAAGGAATGTGGGTGATATTGCTAAACAAATAGACGGAGCAAGGGGTGGAGGTCGCATGATAGGAGTGTTAAAGGGCTTAGTAGCCGCCAGTCCGGGGTTGATCAGATAGAAGTTCGAAGAATAGGGAGGTATGCTGAGGCCTGACCTTGAACATCAAAACTTGCGGATCCTTTTGGAGGGGCGCTGATTTGGATCGGACGGCCCAGGTGAGGAACGTGCTGTAAGTCCATCACCGTCTGACAGAGGAATGAAATTTTTATGTCCTGATAGTAATTTCGCAATGGCATGATGTCCACGACCCAGAGCTTGCGAAAGTGCGGTTTCGCCAGCGAGATCTTTTATATCGGTGTTGACATCCGCTCGTTCCAGCAGCATCATTACCACCCTCTCGCGCCCTCTCCTAGCGGCTATAAAGAGTGTTGTTTGGCCGGATGGATTCGCAATGTTAGGGTTGACATCGTTCCGCTCCAGCAGAATCTTCACGATTCCTTCACGTCCTTTCCAGGCTGCTCCGAAGAGTGGTGTTTGGCCATTCTTATCTTCAATATTGGGGTTGATATCATTCCGTTCTAGCAACATCTTCACGAGTCGCTCATGCCCATCCCAGGCGGCCCTCAAGAGTGGTGTTTCGCCATCATTATCCGCAATATTGGGATCGACATCGTTCCGCTCAAGCAGCATCTTCACGACCCTTTCATGGCCCAGGCGGGTGGCTATCAAGAGAGGCGTTGGGCCATTTTTCTTCGCAGCGTTGGGGTTGATATCCACTCGCTCTAGCAGCAGCTTCACTACTCTCTCTTGTCCTTTCTGGATGGCTATGGAGAGTGGCGTTAGGCTCTTTTTCTTCGTAGTGTCGGGGTTGATATCCACTCGTTCTAGCAGCATTTTCACGACTCCCTCGTGCCCTTTCCAGGCGGCCTTGAAGAGTGGAGTTTGGCCATATCTGTTGACAGTGTTAGGATTGACGTCCCCTCGCTCTAGCAGCGTCTTCACGACTCCTTCATGTCCCTTGCAGGCGGCCTTAAAGAGCGGTGTTTGGCCATCACTACTCGCAGTATTGGGATTGATATCATTCCGCTCCAACAGCATCTTCACGACCCCTTCATGGCCCAGGCGGGCGGCTATCAAGAGTAGTGTTGAGCTATTGTGCTTCACAGTGTTAGGGTTGATATCCTCTCGTTCTAGCAGCATCTTCACAACTCTCTCATGTCCTTTCTGGGTGGCTATTGAGAGTGGCGTCTGGCCCTCCCCGCGCCCTCTCTGCCACCACCCACATCTCTCCGCAGTGTCGGGGTTAACATCATTCCGCTCTAGCAACATCTTCACGATCCCCTCATGCCCTTTCGAGGCGGCTATAAAGAGTGGCGTTTGGCCAGATGGATTTGCGGTGTCGGGGCGGATATCGTTCCGCTCCAGTAGCATCTTCACGACCCCTTCATGGCCCTCGCCAGCGGCTATCAAGAGCGGCGTTAAGCCATATCCGTTTGCAGTATTAGGGTTGACATCCCCTCGTTCTAGCAGCATCCTTACGACTCCTTTATGTCCCTTGTAGGCCGCTATGACGAGTGGTGTTTCGCCATCACCATCCGTAGTATCGAGATTGATATCGTTTCGGTCCAACAGCATCTTTACGACTCCCTCATGCCCACCCTTGGCAGCCATGGAGAGCGGTGTTTGGCCACGGCTATCCGCAGTGTTGGGGTTGACATCGTCCCGCTCTAGCAGCATTCTAACTACTGCCTCATGCCCACCCTTGGCAGCCCATGAAAGTGGTGTTAAGCCGCGCCTCCTGTAAGGACTAACGTCCGCTAGCCCTGGCACCATCTTCGCGGTACTGAAAGAACGAATATCCGCCTAGACACAGGTGAAAGAACCAAGATTCGGCCTTTAAAAGTGACAGCGATGTAAGCTGGAGAATGGTGTCGCAAAGGGTCAAAACAGTGTTCGTGTTGGCTTTTGTGTCGAAGGTTCAGAATAGGAGCGTGTAGGCATAGGTTCGTGGTGGTTCACAGGGGCTCCCACAAGAAGGAACAAAAGAAGAAGGAATTAGGAAGCAATCGATTCTATCGTTTCTATTTAAGCGATGTGTGGAGGACAGCAGCACTCTGAAAACCTTTTTCCCCACAAACTCTCGCAACGACAGTCACCCACATAAGCTCTATGGAATGCTATCATAACTACGACTATGAGGGCAAAGAATTTCAAACCTATACCAAGCTGGTTGGTCCTGTAATACCTCTACTTGTGCGAGTGAAGGGTTACAAATTATGGATAGGAAAACGTGTTTTAAAAGCCCTATGTTCAATTCCTATCTTTATACAGTCTAGGTGAAAGCTTAGTCAGCAAAGGTTAAGCGGTTCACCAACACTTTTGAATGTGTGTGGATAGCTTGAGCGACCTTTCATATTTTCTTTCTTTAAGAATTGTGTATGCTCTTGGTCAGTTAGTAGAGAAAGTCAGCTGTTTAGGCAGCAGTATTCCAGTTATTTAGAAGAGGTGGAAACTCTTGAGAGGAGGAGAGGGATCATGTGATTTTTCTTCGGTTTCGACGGAAACTGTTCTTTCAGTCTTCATCCTTCACCTTCCTTACCCGTTACCTGATCAAACTGATCTGATCAATTATTTGATCATCCGGGATTCGTCCTTCAGCTTCCATAACAAGCTTAAACTTTCTTCTGTTTTTCTCCTGCGGGTTAGCCTTGACAGGAACCTTCACTGTCGAGGTTGCCAATATCACGCCTGCAGAAGAACTCCGGACGGGGAAGAGTCACAACAGTAGGATTACCCCTCCTACGTATGATAGAAAAATCACATAATATGATACAGAGTACTAACTGTGTTCTTGCTTTTTTTTTTCACTACTAAAATTTAATACTTGATGTTTAATTATTATTTGTTTTTCTACTGTTGCAATTCCATTATCCATCCACCTTCTACTAAATAAGTTACCCGCTAGGTGCACAGACTTGTTTTCAGCATTCCGCAATCACCAAGACTTATGTCTAGCGACCGCGCAAGTTTTCTTTTAGGCCCATTTCCTCTTTAGAGTTGGGCTATTACTTGCGCCGAGAATAAGAACTGGGACACTTGCGACAACCATTTTCCTCGCCCGAGTAAGCTATCTTGACAACCACAACGAGGACTACAACCACGACTATGAGAATAAAAGCAATTGAAAGTAATAAAAGCACATGCTACACGATCTTGTAATGGGACCTTTCATTTTATTTGCGACACAGGTAAATGGATTGGTGGGGTTCGGGGTTTCGGTAGGGTTGAGGGTTTCGGTGAAGAGATAAATTTTCGTGATGGTGTGGCTGGTTGCAATGGCTGTCCCAGTTCTTATTCTCGGCGCGAGTACCATGAACGCCATAACACATATCCTTGCCCTTCAATAACCGAGCACCCCAGATAACGGCAGGGAAACCCCTCGATACCAGTAAATAGCAGGCCCAATCTGCTTTTGTGGCAACTCCATGAAAGCCCTCACTTTTCAGAGCTGCAGGACAGGCCTTATGGAAAATAGCCTAAGGCCTTCTGCCCTCAGCAGGAAAAAGATTGGTAGAGTTTGGGAGCTGGCCATGACTGCGGGTAGGAATCGTTGCGGTAAGTTGCCCTCGGCAAGTGAGGAATCCCCTTTAAGATTGTTTGGTCAATCCGTCATTCTGAGGGCATATCCTACCTACTTAGGCACACCACGGACAATATTCTTTCCCGAGTGCAAACTCATGATCTAGACTATTCCGAATTCAGGGTGGGCCGTGCATATATTATCAGCTCGTCATCTGATTATCTCTGGGTTCAGAGTATTCACTTTACCTGTTAAACATACCCTCAAAGCCACGCCATATCAAGAAATAGAGACTTACCACAACGAGCTAGAAGTGTTTTTAAGAGGGGTTCTGACATATCCCCTTACCGAAATCCGGGAAGATTTAAATTTTATCATACATCTAAATTCTAAATCCGAACCACCAGATTTAAAAGGTTTAGGAATCTAGAAATTTCCAGTACATAACACGGCAGGGAGATTGAGTGTCAAGTTGGGGCATAGTGGAGGACAGGAACGGTTCAATCTCTAATTGAGGAGCACCATGCTAGGCAAATGGCTAAAGTTAGGAGCTAAAGCCATGGTAATATAAAAGCTGCAGTGCCTGATACAAGAGAAATAGCCCCCACCAACGCCGAACCTTTGATCAGACCGACCCGACAAACATAAGAAAATCCAGGGACTTAACGGGTATGTGGTATATATGGGCTTTCCACCACACATGATTTCCTGCGGCCAAAAGAGATATTTAAGCTGAATTCCAGTGGCAAGCGTACCGCGAAACACAAGGAAACAACCGCAATTACAATACAGCGTTATACACGGTGGGTTGAGGCAAGCGGGGACGAGAGGAGGGAGGAACTGGCGGCAGAAGACATATTTATAGAATTGTTGTAGTCGTTACGGAAATGGGGAATCGGCCATCCAGATTTGAAAACGATAAAGAGGGCAATGTCTCCTGGGCCTTAGGCTATCCTAGGGTTGGTAGATTCTGGGGGTTGTAGTAGCGCGCTCACTCGCGCATAGCCACGCTCAACAGCGTACGAGAATGGTGTTTGGCCATGGTTATCTAGTTTGTTGGGGTTAACGTCGTCTCGTCCGAGTAGTATTTCCACCACACCCTGATGCCCATTCTCAGCGGCACCGTGGAGTGGTGTTTTGCCGAGCCAGCCGGGTTTGTCGGGATTGACGTCGCCATGTCCGAGTAGCATTTTCACTACGGCCTCGTGCCCACGCTGGGCAGCACACCAGAATGGTGTGATGCCCCCGGTATCTGTTTGATCGGGGTTGACGTCCCGTCTGAGTAGCATTTCCACGATCCCCTCGTGCCCCCTCAGGGCAGCAAAATAGAGTGGTGTTCGACGGTGGTTATCTGGTTTGTCAGGGTTGACGTCGCCCCGCCCGAGTAGCATTTTCACCACCCCCTCGTGCCCATACCAAGCAGCACAACAGAGTGGTGTTTGACCGTGGCTATCTGGTTTGTTAGGGTTGACGTCGCCCCGCCCAAGCAAGACTTTCACCACCCCTTCGTGCCCATTCCGGGCAGCATACCAGAGTGGTGTACTGCCGTCGTTATTTGGTTTGTCAGGGTTGACGTCGTCCCGTTCCAGTATAATTTCCACCACTTCCTCGTGCCCATTACAGGCAGCCCACGCGAGAGGTGTACAACCGGGGCCCATGCAGTCTTCTTTGTTGATTTCACAGCCTTCCACCTCCACCTAACCACAGCCGGCCTCAACGATCCAGAAATGGATGCGCAGTATGGACCACCGAACACGCCAAAATTTGTTGGAATCAACAGTGTGCGAGTACCAACAGTTCTCCTGCCCTTCTAATAGGATTTCAGTGGGTAAGTGGTATTTGCGGTCGTCAAATAGCCTTAGCGCAAGTAATTTAGCGCAATCCAAAAAAACCTTGTTTCGCGTGGACTCCCGAGTAAAGAGGAATATTGGAGAAAGGATGTGCTTTGAAGATCGAGAGAGGGACTAGTTAAGGGAGTCTTGATCTGCTGCGAATTCAATAACTTAACAGGTTTCGGCGATTGTCGAATGGGTTGTTAAAAGGTTCAGGATGAGTCAGAGGATAATACACCAGCTCGCAGGCCAAGATGCAGCCAATCAATCAGCCAAGACAACAAGCCACCGATTACCGTACTGATATAAGCCCCCTCGCGACCTTGAGGATTTATATTTGCTCCAATCGAACTTCCCTCAACATACCGGTACTTGAGGGCAGAGGGCATACTGAAAAAATACACTATAATAATTATGATACTAAACTCACAAACGAGCATGAGGTGCAGAAGAGCCACCGAGATACCACCCAAGGTTTTTGATTGAAGATCTCGCTATGAACACAAAAACACACATCACCGCACTTCGAGAAGAGCTAAAGCCCAGGTAGCGGCGGGGAAAGCCCCTCGATACTAGTGAATAGTAGGTTTGGTTCACCTTTGCGGCGACTCCACAAAATCTCTCACATCTCAATGCTGCTGGACAATGGTGGGTTGGCTAAACGCTCACATCGAGGCAGTTTCCTTACCTGCTGAGCACAACTTACCATCAAGATTCCTACCTCAGCTGTAGCCAGTCGGTCAGTCCCATAAATGTTTCCCCCCGTTACCAACAGAATGTGTTCGGTTATTTCTTTATAATAATATTATGAGGGGGATATACTTGTATCCTTCCCCGTCGACAATATTCTCACCTGAGTGCAAACCTATGATCTAGCCGATTCGAAATTCAGCACTAGGGCATCCATATATTATCAGTTCGTCCTCTAATTACAGCTAAAATCAGAGTATTAACTTCACCTGTTAAATATACCCCTTCAACATCATGCCATATTAAGAAATAGAGACTTATTACAGCGATCTGGAAGCATTTTTATGCTACTGTAGGTCCTAACGTGTCTCCATACTGAAATCCAGAAAAATTTAAATTTTACTACTAAATTCTAAATCTGAGCCACTCGCCCCAGGCTCAGATTCAAAAGGCTTAGAAATCTAGAAAATTCCTATTCATAGCACCGCAGGGGGACTGAGCATATAAGCGGAGCCAACCAGAGGGCGGTACTAGTTCCTTCACAAATTAAGAACGGTTCCCCTGTGAAAATGACTTAAGTTAGCTACCAAAGTCATAGTAATATTATAAGAGCAGCAGTGCCTGATACGTTGCTATCAGGTTCTTCAAAAAATTTCCTACCGTTAGAACTATCTGTTCAACAGAAACAATGAACAAAATTCAGCACAGGTGCTCTTCATGTGGAGCCATTCGTCAACTGACAACGATCAAGTGTTGGAAATAGCAGCTTAATGGCCGCACTTACAGTAATGTGAGCGATACCCGCACTCTAAGGCGGAAGTGGTACGCGTATGCATCGGCGAGGTGACGCACAAGCTATGAAAATTTTTCACTCCCGTCTTTTTTTCCTTGCTTTCTTTTCTCTCTCCACTCCTTTCTCCCTGTTCACAACTTTCCTCAAGCCTTTCCCATCCATCGACTTATTACAATCAATCATGATCTTCATCTCCACTTAATACAAACTTTGTATCACCACTTAACGTATTTCACCCAGTAATGGGTCACCCCCCAGTAATGGGTCACTATTTCAACATTGTAAACACCAAGAAAATTTACCACCATCAACTCACCATTTTATTTAAGAAGTGCAGGTTTTGCATATTAGTAGTATTGTACTTGCTGATAGTGTATATGAAAAAATATTTGGAATATTACATAAACTACACTGTTGAAACACCAAAGTGATAATTCATGATTCAATTACTATTTGTCTGATAATCAGAACATAAAATTGACTTATAGTTAATCTTTTCATATAGCAAGTATTAGAAATAGGTTATAGAAAGACTCTTGGCATCAGAAATGGAAATTTTCTTCTACAAAATGTGAGCAATAGATTTGAAAAATTGGGTAAATGGAGATAATCGTGGTGTATGATAGAGAGATAAGGAAAGGAAAGCGAGTAAACTCAGCGTCCGACCGTTGCTGGCCTGACACATATGTTGGGGAATTACAGGAGAAAACCTATTCTATACCAGCGGATCTCAGGCCTCCCCTATAGAATACCGGTACCAGCAACGTTTTATTAGGGGTTTTCAAAGTTAAAAATGTCCGGATTTACTAGTGTACTAGAGAAGGTAATGTAAGCTTGGCATTAACAAATTAAGTTAGTATACCTTATGATTACCATAGAGATAGGATACTATTGCTGGGGGTAGAGACCGAGGTTGCGAGATCGGTATTGGGTAAGGTAAAGAGACTTTTAGTATCAGTAAAAGAGCGGTCGCTATGTGAAGTGTCAGCAAAGCCTTGCAAACGAACAACATCACAATATGCCACACATATCCCAACAGTCCCAGCTCTCCAACGGGCTCCATGAGATCTGGCTATCCTATATACTAATAAATGAGGTATTAGACCCAGAAGGAAATGACGATCTAGAGTTACATATGCAAGTATTGTCACTTAACCGAATACCATCCCAAGCTCAGAGACAGCAAACACTCCAACCTCTCTTTAATCCTAGTTTTTACCAAAATCTATCTGCAATAGGATTTGGGAATTTGTTAAATTTAGATTTAAATTTAACATTTGTGTTAGAAGAAGAAGGGGAGGAAATTGAGGAGGATTTGGAGTTTTTAGCAATTACTGTATCTGAGATACGGTATTTGGCACCACGGGATCTAATCCCAAGAACCGAGGACCTGTTCACACATCATGTATATTAATTTCATTTAAATATGAATAATTAAAAAAACTAAAGTAAAAGTATAGAAAGAGAGAAATGTTAATATATTTTAATAGATTTATACAATGTGCGAAGACAGATTTCGCGTCTTTTTTTGAATACATCGTGACTCAGTTTATGCACTGGCATCACTTCTTCATGAAGATTCTATTTCAAAAACAATTCCCAAAATCCTCAAGTCCCTATTGAAGTCCAGTTAGCCTCAGAACTCTTCTTTATGAGCTCATCGGGGGCAACAGTTATTCGAGGAGCAGCTCAACTTGAAATAGGAGAGGGTACTACACCCTTGAAGACCGATTGGTGCATTTGTGCACTTGTACAGCTTCTTCCTTTCTTAGTAAGCTGGCTGAAGCTGGGGAGTTGGGAGTTTGAAAAGATGAGAAGATTGGTAGAAGAGCAGAATGAATTTCTAGGCTGTGTGGGGTTCCTGGATGGGACTCATATTGTGCTCCAATATGGGCCATCATACCATGGAGAAACCTATTTCAATCGTAAGAAGAAGTACGGATTGAACATACAAGCAATATGTGACAGTGAGAGAAGGTTTACCTTTATTGCAGGAGGATAACCGGCATCGGTTAGGGATGTGACTGTATTTGGAGGAAGCTCGTTCATCAAGTAACGAAAATTATTCTTCTCCTACTCTGACAAGTATATTTAAGCTGACAAGGCCTACCAAGTTACATGATATGGTACAATTCTATATAAGGAGCTGCTTGCAAGTGAGATTATAGAAGGTTATAAGGAATTCAATTTACATTTAGCTGAGGCTAGAGTGCAAATTGAGCATACCTTTGGGGTTTTGAAAAACCATTGCGGGTCACTTCAGGGGTTATATAAGTATATTAAAAAGGCACGGATCATGTAAGAGGAATGTCTTGGGTTACGGCTTGTATTGGGTTGCACAAATATCTATGTAATTTTGAAAGTGATGAAGAGTAGATAGTAGCTGAAGACAACCTTGTACTAGGGGATAATTGGGAAGAGGGAGAGAGAGACGAAGTTGAAGATCATGATATTATTGGAGTAGAAGCGGAAAGACAGGCAGGTACAGAGTGGAGAAACAGAATGCAAGAGGGTTTTTTAAATCAATAAGTAAAAGAAATTGAAAAGAAACCTGAAACTTAAGTACAAATTAATTCTCATATTCAATATTTGCCGTACTTGTACAAATAACTTCTCCCTCTTTCTTTTCCAATCTCCTGAATGATGAACTTTGTTTCTCTTTTTCATCATGTTTTCCAATCTGCATTGATGCTTGTGGCATCAGCAAAAATTATGCTTTATGTCTGGTGCGCATGTTGCCTCCAATGCAGCGGATGCTGCCAACGGAAATCGACATTCTGGATGGGCTGTCCCGCACTCATTTTGTCTGAATGCAGACTCTGCCCTTCCACCCACGCCAGACGCAAACCTCCCTCATCGGGACGTGCCAGATGCCCTCAGACGCCTGTTGCCTTGCGCCCTACATCTTCCTTTTACCCTATACATCTCCCCGATCCCACTCACCCCTGGCCTTTCTCCATCCGGCTCCCTCCCCCTTTTGTTCTCTTTTGCTGCAAATTCGTCCGCCGTCCGCTCCCCTTCCTGACGCCCCAGACGCCCACTACCTGGCACCCTACACCTCCCCGATCCCTTTGGATTCCTGCTCACCCCTGGCCTTGCTCCATCTGGCTCCCCTCATATTTTTTCTCTTCTTGTTAAGGATGCGTCCACAGTCCGCTTCCGTTCCCTACGCCCTAGACGCCCGCTTCCTGGTATCCTACATCTTCCTAATCGCTTTGGATTCCGGCACACCCTTGACCTTTCACCATCTGGCTCCCCCCTTTTTTTCTCTTTTTGTTGCGGATTCGTCTGCAGTCTGCTCCCCTTCCCTACGCTATCCAGCTTCCTCTATCTTCCCTTTACCCAATCCCGTGACAGCTGCTTCTGATCTGCCCGACACATTCCGATCCCTAAGCCTGATCCGCCCGATGCCTTTACTATATTTCAAATTCTGCCTAGCGCCTGTGGTACTTTTCACCTTCCGCCCAACACGTTCATCAGCGCTGCCAGATCTTCCGCTTTCTGTGAAGTGCCTTCCACCTACTCCTTGATAATATGGCTCTTTGTCCGGAGTCTCCCTATTGTATTACTGGCCACTAATACCTCTCTCCGCCCCCTGAAGTGTATATCATGTCTTCCTAGAGTATCTCAAACTTTGTTTTTCAGTCATTCTCCTCTGGGTCACCCTGATTCATTCATATTCTTTCTTGGGTCACTACGCGCTCACCCTCTACTAGTAATCCCAGACACATTCACATTTTGAATCCAGCGTTTCATTATTTCTATTATTACTATTTATAAAACATACCCTACTGGGCAGGCTAGACCTGGGCCTACTAGTCCGCCTGACTGCGTATGTTCTGACTGGCCGATGAATTATGTATGAATTGGGAGTCTGCCTCTTCTGGATCCATCCCAAATTCAAGCCTTAATGCCTCCGGATTGTCTGAATATCCTGCTGTCCTCTCTACAGGGTTGTTGCGCTCCTTAGCAATTCTTTCCTTTAACGTCTGCCTGATACGCCTGATAATTCTAGTCTGGAATTCCCTATTCTTCTCCCAAGTGTCCAACTAACATTTAAAATGCCCTATTACATTTCCATCTTGTTTAGCCTACCACTAGATTTTCTCAGCGGACTCCGGATGCTGGCTGCTTACCTCGCGAATTAGCACGTATCAAGTTAACCTCATCAGTAAAGACCCCAGTCTGCCAGCAGCGCAGCGCATGACATAATATGGCCGTTGTCAGACACAGGAACGGGCCATTTATCTTGTCCAGAAACTCAGGATCTAGTCGGCCTTTCCTTTTCTTACCTCTATAAAGCTGTGCGAATATCAGATCCGGGATCTGAGGTGCAAGGAACCAAAGTTGAAAATCCTGTTTACTTCTTCAGGTTTATTGGAGACTGAAATCATCTGGAAATATGAAGCAGAAAAAGTTATCTCATAACCCTTAGGGCTACAATTAAAGTGATCCTCCTTCAGAAAATATTGCACTATTTGTGCACAGGCTGCCTAGTCCTCTGTGTCCAGTTTGTAGAGCGCTAATACCACCTTCTTTATACAATGCTGATACTGAGATCTGCTGGAACTGTGCTTATCCCGTATCTGTCCCACCACGGTCCACCAGATTCAGTATTTAGTCCTGCTTACTATATAAGAGTAGAGCATTTCTAGAGAACTTACCTTATTACTCGAGTGTGTGGTAGAGTCCGGAGAGTCGAGCAAATGCAATTTACGCCCGGCATCACTCTAGCATTGATGAACCTGGTCTGTCAGTCTGATTGGATTCGGAAATGGATCAACAAAAAGTACGCAATCACACATTAGCTCCTTTGCCTTGCTCTGAATTGTGAGCTCAATCCCAACAGCAATATTTCGTCGGCATCCGGTCAATTGGGAACTAGAGGGCTGTTCATCTGGTACTACCTCTCAGAAGGGGCCTGCCGGTATTGGTATAATATTTGATCTGGGGGGTCCGAGATCTCCAGACGAGCTGCTATCTAGAACCGTAAAACGAGTCCTGCTGACTCATGGAGCAGGTGTTATCCGTCCAGGCAATCCAATCTATATTTCCGTAGGCATAGCTGAGAGAGCCAGCATAGAGGGGTCTGATTCAACAAACTCATACTTTGTCATTATGGGTCTCTGTGCCCCATAATCCCCTAGGTTATCCTCTTCCTCTGATCCAATTAAGTCCTCTATGCTCTCCTTACTCGAACCATTGTCATCAAATTCTCCATCCTGTGAATCCATACTGTTCTCAGCTGGGCCCTGCTATCCGGGCAGGTGATGCCTAGCCTGTCCTACCAGAAGCTACCTTGAAATTGGCTGTGTGCTCGATGCTGATATTCTACTCCGGGAAAGCATACTGCTAGTCTGTGAGAGCGACGAGTGCCGATGAGCTAGAGGCTCTTGGGATTTCGTTTTCCTGATATGTCCTTCGCTAACCCCCCTGGGCCTCGGGGCTTGGAGCTGGGCTTGACGTAATATGTCGGCGCTAGGTTCTAGCTGTGGTATTGAGATATTAGTTGTAAGAATAGATCGAATTCAATATATGGTTATTGTAAGCAAATGTAGATTGTGTCAGGAAATGCAAACTAGCTGGCAATCAAGGTGGTTTGGGGGAATGACTTATTGTAGCTGACAGCAAAGACTGAGTCGCGTTCTTTAAGGGCCGGCATGTTCCTAACCTGTCACTTGTTTTAAGAAGTCTTATATACAGGTATTTTGAATATAAACCGCATTCCTCACCACTGCTGCTAAAGAGAAGTGGCAGAGCAGTCTTGGAGGTACCACTAATAGGGCTAATTAAACCATTCTATTATCATACGGTGACTCAATATAATTCAAGTAAATTTGCCAAGCGAACTATACCCGATGGGGCAGGGATACGGGTCTGGGCTGGGAACACTAATCTAGGAGGGTATAGGATGAAGATAACTGCATATTATATTGCGAACGTGGACATAGACTGCAGACAAAACGGGTAATTTCAGACAAAAGATGGCAAAGGAGGAAGGGAAGGGATGAAGCACGACAAGAAATAAAGCATTCCAAGTGAGCGAGAGACCACCAGGACCGTTGGCACCAGGACAGGCAAAAACGTGGCTGGCAGGAGCAGGCAGAATGATGAAAGCAAGGAATGAGCACAAAAAAACAATATAGAATACCGAAAGAGGAGTCAAGATGCCATACCGTATAAAAACCTGCCGAACATAACAGCCCGCCGAAAGGAAAAGGAAAAGGCAAAAGGAACAGGAAAAAGAAAAAAGGAAAACACCTAGGGTGTGCTCCAACACTTTGGGTTGGGCCCGGGCCACCTGGACCAGGACTGCTTTTGCGATTTGGGTCTGCCATTACGCTCATAAGAGTTAGACACGTTGTGTCAGTGCGGACAGGGATTGCCGGCTGGATAAGATAGGTTGCCAAGGGGAACAGCTTCCCCACGAGAGTTTTTGGTTCGAACGGAGAAGAACTTGGCTTTGAATACCGCCCTGAAAACTGACCAGCCAATACTTGATTCCGCCAGAGCCTCGGGCAAGGCAGCTTGACCTCCTGAAGCAACCATCAGGAGGTGCTCAGCGGAACACCTTAAATCACCCACAATGTTCTTGGCGGTATCTCGGGGGGGGCTAGCAGATGGCGTGGGGCTGGCAGTCTCCGCACCTGAAGCATCCGTCGGGAGCCGCTCAGCGGACTGTCCTAACTGTATCACAAGGCCTTTAGCGGAAACTTGGTAAGTACCCGCAGACGGCGGGGGGCTAACTTGCGAACTAGCATTATGAAGTGGTTCTTGCAGTAATGCTATGGCCGGATTACTGGCACTGCATTTAGTGTTCTAACCTGTTGGTGCTCTTTTATTCCTGCAAATGATCTTTCTTGGCAGTTCACAAGTGTCAGCTGGGGGCTCGAAGTCCTCATGGTCAGTCATAGCTGCCCGATTGCGCTTGCTCGAGGAATCGACCAGTACCCTAACAGGTGCTTTTATTTTCTCAGCCTGGTACCTCACTAGCCGTAGTATTTGTCTGCCGGACCTTAGGACACGACCTTCAGGTAGTGGGACAGAATAAGGAATAAATTGAGCAACATGTGGTATCACCTCTGAGTATGGGTCTTAATCTACAGACGGATTATGGAAGAATATTGCAGCAAAATCCGGTCAAGAGTTCTCAGTTCTGTCTAACCTACCTGGGTTTTGCCCGCTATATACTGCCTTCACCCAAGCAGGGGTTGGTGTAGCTACACGGCGGGGCCCCTGCTTTGTGGCAGTGGTTGACTTCGTCAGACGGCGGGGCTCCTGCTTTGTTGTAGGAGTTGATTTCGTCACATGGTACACCCCCCCCCCCTTGGTGCCGTGGCAGAGGATTCTGGCTGGCCATCATTGTCATCAGCACTGTCAAACTCCAGCAAAGCCTCATGCTCAGATCTCGGCTCGTCCGCCACGGCGCTAATGGAAGAGCTATCGCTAATATTTCGGTCCATATAACCATAGGCCAAAAGGGGTCGGGTACTGGGCTCTTGATCCTTGGTGCGATTTCTTCGAAAAAGGATGTCTATTGGTACAGATGGCGGACATTGTCCCCACCACATGCGGATCTGCGTATCATCATATAGGACCAGCATTTCAGATAGTGGCAGGGGGTCCTCTGGGGAGTCAAGTAGTAAATGGCTGCCATATCTTGGGGTGCCAACCAGGTGACGATAGCCGATACCGGGGGCAAAACAGCTATCGAGTGCCGTATGCAACCTCTTCAGAGTTGGTTCTGTTATCTCCACCCAGACCATGACCAGATGTGTCTTCCATGGGACATGCTCCAGCCCGCGGGGGAGTGGGTTGTCTCTGCGATAAGTAGATGGCCGGTCGATCCAGACGCAGATACAACGTGGGTGGGCAAAACCCAGGATGTTATATTAGTAAATTGACATGCAGATTAATACGGACAACAAAGGACAGAACTTACAATCATTTGCGGCCATTGCAGGAGCAGCAGGGACAGCTGGAGGAACGGCGACACCCAAGTGACTCACCGTTTTTGAATGCTTTCTCACTATCTCCTTAAGTAGTAAATCATGACATGCAGTGAAACGCAGGCTGGCATTTGAGTTTTGCTGCTAGATGGCAGCTCTACCATTGCTGGCCAGAGGTTCAACGGTTAGGGTATATGCTTGGATCGCCACCCACTGGTCAGGGGTGGCTAGTTTCCAGCCCAGGATCCGATTCTGCTCCATCCTCCTCTTGCTGGTGTCCTGCCAAGTTTGGTACTCTGGACGTGTAGTACAGGGGTCTGGGAAGCGGCACATGTGTTTGCACCAGGCAATGTCCTGGTTGCCTTCATAGCTCTTCGTTTTAGGGCGAGTAAGTCCTCTCTTGGATGCGGGCATGATGGGACAGAGAGTTTATCGCGGCCTTGGGCGGATGGATTAATCCTGCAGTGGCGAGTTTTAGAAGAAAATTCTGCGTGACAAAGATCAAAGGATTATGATAGACTCTAGATGCTACAAACCTATGAGAGAGTGAGGGAGCGGATGGATATGTCGGGGGTCAGATGAGTCTTTTGCGGACTAAATACAGGGGCTAGGATGATTCAGGTTAGCCGTTTTGTCAATATAGAGAGAGAATGCATAGAGTATATACCACAAGGTTGAATACAGTTCTCGGTACACTCGAGTGAGACCTGGTGCTAGAGGCCGGCCGGCGGAAAGTTAATGGGAAAAGTGGTTAATAGGAGTTTAGGTCAGTTTGTGTTTGATGAGAAGTAATAGAGAGAGAGAAGGAAGGAAGAAGGAAAGAGATTGTTTATATAGGCCGCGGAGGACTTTCATATGGTAAACATTTCTTCGCTATACAAACAAGGAAGGGTTTAGGGCGAACATGAGGTTGGTTCTTGAAGTTTATGTAAGCTTGGAATAGACTTTTCACCCGCAGAAGAGCCGCATGGGTCCGCCAAGAGGCCAGAAGACCTACTTGAAAAGCTTAAATCACAACTCACAATCCTCCTGACAACCTCCCGACAACCACCGGGACTCAGTTGTTCTTTTATTTCAAGTTTGAAAGCTATTGTACATCAGTTTACAAGACGATATTCATCTGCTCTCGTAGCCAATACACTACCGGACACTAGTATCTTGAAACAGAAACAGAACAGAAATGGCAATCAGGAGGAGGATGACCACTAGTGTTTGTTACGGGGCGGAGCGGGGTGGGTTTTCTCTCAGTTGCCCCACTCTCACTCCGGCCCAAGGGCACAATCTCGTCTCTTCTCCCTGCCCCATCTTATACGGGGCCCTGGTCGGGGTATCGGGCGGGGCAGGGATTTCTTTTTCCCTGTTAATTGCCCACGCGGGCCCCTGTTCTACAACCCCCTGCCCTTGGCCCTGGGCGGGGCCCCACTTTCCTCCATCAGTGATATTTGTTGTGACATAAATATTTGCTTGAAATCTCCAATTATATTGCATATTTAGTATCCAGATTCAACTATTCTAATAGTGCACATGATGATTGGGCAATCAATTCACCAACTAGGACTCTACATAGTGTACTGATGGTAGTAACATAATTTAGGCTTTGGTTCTGAGGGTCTTATTCTGAGTGTATTATTCTGAGCGTATGATTCTGAGCGTATTATTTTGCACTTATGGCTCTGAGCGTATGGCCCTACGTTTAACATTCTGTATTCATGATTCAGAGCATCATACTGAGAATATGGTTTTGTGCATATTGTTTGGTGCGTCTGATTTTAGGCATATGGTTTTGGGTGTATGGTTTTAAGGGTGTGGTTTAGAGTTATAACTTTGAGGGTGGGACCCAATGGAGATCATTTGAAGCATATCATTTCAAGCATAAATGTCGAGTCCGACCATTGGGTTGATTGAGCAATTTGAATATTGGCTAGTATAAGTTCATTGCCAGTGATTGAAGTGTGCAACTGGGTACCTTAAATGACATAGTAGCCTTGTTTTTAATGCTAAATTTGGTAGGCTAGCGACTAGCTAGTGAGATCACCGTCGCAGAGCCGGTCTCCTCATTAGCAGCTTACATTGTCCGGATTCTGGAAACCTCGTTGTCAATGCTATGACTCAATATTAGTAAGTCTAAATATATTAGCAAGAGGAGGCAACTCATCTAAATACATCAAAAGAGTAAAAAAGTGTATTGAGTTAGGCTATGAATACTGTGCAGTGGAATAGTTTAATCCTAACACTAGATCTGTGTGATATTACATTCTGAATAGACTTGGAGTATTGAAGTCTTGGTATTTCATATCTCAGAAACAACAAATACTCAAAAAATAAGGTACTCATTTTGCTGATAGAATTTGTTAGCAAATATATGAATACAGGACATACTATTTTGAGAGTTCTAACTTGACAGAATCATGACAAGTTCCAACAAAACGGTATCTATAGCCATACCACTGCAGAGTAAAATGCACAAAGCACTTTGCTTGCAAGTAAGTCAAACTTCCTGGCTTATATGAATACCTTCTCTTCAATTCAGTGATGCAAAAGTCTCCTTCTTGAATGTCACCGAGTATCCCCATTGCAGGCCATCCACCTTTAACATCAACAGAGTCAAAGTGTGGCTCGGTAAAAACATTAACCAAGCAGGCTCAGAGAGTCAAAATATCCTGGGTATCAGTTTTGAAGCAATTGGCTTTATCATCCGGACAATGTTGAATTAGTTCATCATAACTTTGTTGACACTCTCGATCGACTGCAGCAAATAGTATTCGTTGTGCTCAGGTCAATGCGCCTAGCGATTTAAATAGTCGACTTTGAACTGGCTTCTGATGAGCACCGATAGCAGAAATATCACGACTTAGCACACTTCCCTTGCTATGATGTGCTTGTTCCATCCAGATCCCGCAGTGGTGAATGCCTGCTCGAGCCCACTGTGGCCCGCAGTGGTGAGGGTTCAAAAGGAGTCACTTCTCATATTCCTTATTTCTGGCATCCTTTGGGAGTGCAGGCGGAACGATTTCGGCAATCTCTTCGATGTTCCAGCAAAGGGCATCAATAATGTATTGACCGATTTTGTTGCCGTATACAAGTTTCAATCCCGATCCAAAGAGGACAAAAATCTTTGCAAAGTTCTTGTCCAACGCAACATAGAAACTATGTTCTCCGACATCGTTTTTCTCAAACTCTTCACCCATCTTCTGGGTACTCTCGAGAGTTGCCTGCCTTTGGGACAATGTGAGCTGTGGCTCCTTGTGTTCTACTGTAAGGAAGACTTTGATTACATTTCCTTTTTGAATAATTTAGCATTTGTTAACATTATTTCAAGGTTTAAGACTTTACTGGCAAACATACCTGTACTGCCGAAGGTGTGCTTGAACACAGCTTGACTATTTTCTTGAGCTTCTTTAGCTTTCTCCATTAATTTGTTGGAGAGCATTAGCTGATTGACAAAGAGTTTTTCAGCTTTCGATCAGAGGAGGCCGAGGATCCTTGTTCTTCTTGACAGCCGTAGAGAGGAACATATTCAAGAGGGATAATATCGGCATCCTCAGGAGCTTTAACTTTGCGCTTTTCTCCTTCAGGATGGTAGGGTGGTGACTTCAGCGTTACTCCTGTGGTTCACATCGGTGCGAGCTCGTTGCTAGAATAGAACGTCAGTTTGGGTTTGACAATTCGAAATTCCAATCAGGCAGAATGATAAGGAAGAGCTACTGCTCAACACGTTACCATCCAAGCAAAGAACTACGTTCAACAGCTTCTCTGGAGTACCTGATATTTGGAGGTTTGTTGGCTGACTGGAGCAGAGTCGATCCGGACATTTGAGATGGCTGAGGGCTCATGCAAAGGAGATGGCTAATTGTTCATGCAAGGAGATGGCAGAGCGCTCAAGGAAGAAGAAATAAAAGCAAAAAGGCATCGCTTAACTTCTTTCATTTTCTACTTCTATTACCCTCCCTTTGGAAAACCAATTTCCTGATAGTCTGCTATTGCCTGGCACTTTTGCCAAATTGCCCTCCTGGTGCGTTAGACCTGCCATAGCCTGGGCTATTATTTTGAGAATAAAGCAAGTGTGATCTCATTCATATTGTACTTGTTGACGTTTTTATTTTTGAGCGTATGATTTTTCTCTCTGTATGATTTTGGGCATATGATTTTGGGCATATGATTTTGGGCATATGATTTCAAATGAGCCTCGCCCAACTCCCCCCCAACTCCCACCGCCGTGACACTTTTTGAGTTCATAACTATTTTACACCAATTATCCTAGTTGAAACGGGACTTTTTCTTTTCTTTCCCACCGGTTCAGTACGCTTTCTGGTTGGAGTCCTAATGGCGGTATTAGCATCTGCCTGGCCCCATCCCCAAAGGACTCGTTGTACTGGAAGTGAACCAGCATTTCCCGGTTGGGCCTCCCCCGCGGAACAAACTTCTTCCTAATGGCCAGCCCAACATTCAATATTACCAACATTTGGGTTATCTGGTTTATTGTTACTTTCAAGATCGCTCATTGCTTCTGTGCAAATCTGAGACTCCTTGTATCCTGATCCTTCCTCTTCCTCGGTCTCAGCTGCAAATTAGATGTGAACAGCACTATCCTAAATTCGTTCGTCATCGCTTGATTCTTCAGAGCCTGCCAATTGATCAACATCCTGGCTGTGAGACCGTGGAGGGCGTGCATATCGAGATTCAACCAACTCACGATCAGGGTATGTTGGCCTTGGCTCTCTTACAAATGCTCGTCTGCTATCCTGATCGACGAAAGACCATGCTGTGTCCTTTTTGTGTGACTCATCATCATCGGAGATACAACCATGATCTGCCTCAGTACCTTACTCCTTCCTATCAGTCCAACAACTGTAATCATCCAGTGCTGCGATTTTTACGAGGTTTTCTGCTTTCCGTTCCCTATCATGACCAGCTAGCTCCCGTCGGAATTGTTCATGCTCATAGGATTTAAGCAGCATTGATGCTCTAATTGTACTGCATTTCAGTCGCGAGCTACGATACGGAATCACATCTCTTGCCATCCTAAACACTTCCTCTACTCCAACACTACCTCGCTGAAGTGAACCTCCAATTGCAATCCTCATTTGCGGATGCTAGTGCACATACAACTTAATTAGCATTATCTCTGACTAACGATATCTTGTCTAGGAATGATGGGAGTATGAATTTGTATGTATGCATTTGTGCGTATGAATTGGCATGTATGTCCCAGGTATCAACGTAGGGATCGGGCAGCAAGGAAATTGCCTTTTCTATCAGCTTGGGAAAGCCATTACCTAATCTTCTAACCTTCTCGATATAATCTGCCTTAAAGCAAGACGGCATATGACCATCCCTCGATTTGACCTTGATCGAACTCATAAATGCGCCAAGAATAAGCTAAATACCATTCGCCATACAAGGAATATGATTTTCAAATTGAGACCATTCAATTGATGATAAACTCCAGGCTTCGTTCAAGGCTTCCGCGAGCGTTCAGTTATTACTTGCACTATTGGTGGTGAAATCAAGGATTCTATCCTGAATGCCGTATTTGACTAGGACCGCATCAATTATCCCTGCTATATTAGCCCCAGTATTAGACCCCTTTATCTCCTCAAACCCAATCACCAATTCTTCCATCTGCTAGCTATCGGAGATCCAATAAGCCACAATTGCCAGAAACGCAAGCTTGTTTGGCGAAGTCCAGGTATCGGCACCAAGAGAAATCTTTCCCTCTGTTGGTAGACCAGTTCGAATACTGTCAACTATAGTGTCGCCAAGCTGTTTCAAATGTCTTGTCAATGTTGTCGGGCCGCTGGTTTCAACACCTTGACGAAGGTACTTCGAGTCGCGACGAAAGGCATGGTTGTTTGAACAATTAAATACGAGATTGGTTGCAAGAAAAGCCTTGAGAAAGTATTCTGCGAAATCGGGTTGCTTGAATCCTCCAGGTGTGGGAAGATCGATAATTCTACAGCTATTCCCTGTTTGAGTGCCTCTTTCCAAGAGGGTAAAACCATCTGTACTGCCTGAACTTCCAGTCTGAGCATCAAATCCATTAAACTTTCTGGATTTTTGACAAGCGGAGGATCTGTTGTCGTCATGCATCGAGCTAGTACCTGTGCCACTAGAATGAGCTAGAACCTTTCTGCACATAATGCACATTACTCAAAGTGTGCCGATAACATGACCTAAATGGTCTGCACATTGTTCTAAGTATTTCCACATCTCTGCTCCTCGAAGATCAGAGTTCCATATTATCTTCTTCTTTCCAGTATATTTTTCAGTATATGCTATATATCCTGTTGTCTCTTGCCACCACTCCATCCAACTCTCATGATATTCTTCAGCATAGAGATAAAAGTTTCCTAATACCTTAAATGGATTTTCGTCGGCTGCTGGCAAAGGAGCGGCTGCCGGATGGAGCATATCCCTAGCATGATATTGGTTTCCAGGGGGTAGTAAGACCTGATCGGAGTGCAAGTGTCTTGTGCAACTTGAAAAGGGTGCTCGAGCCACACCAATCAGGTGTCTTGGAGTTGGTATTACTGAATCTTAACTCCCGTATGAACTAGATTCTACAGAGAATAGGGATAAAGATGGAGACGGTCCATGTGCAGGCCTTTCCTGAAATGGCAGAAAGGATGTATAGCTTTTTACACCATTGGTGTAGTAGCCCTGTTGGCTGCCTGTCATTGGAGATTCTGCTTGTGAGGACATTGAGTGGAGGCAATTTTGACTGTTCATGTAGTAGAGGTCTTTAGACTGGGACTTATACTTTTTTATAAAAAAACTATCACAGTGGGCATTTGAACAAAGGATATAAGAAGCTGGCCTAGTTGTTAAGCCTAGCACTCATGATAGCATGTATTCTGTGATTCAATTTCTTTACTTTAATATGTACCTTTGAGTATTGGTGCCTCTTCTTTGAATTGTGCGTATGCTCTTTGTGCGTATGCATTGTGCGTATGAATATTTGTGCATATGGTTCTGCATAGTTGCATATCAATTATTTTTTCAGAATACCAGTTCACTACAGCCCAGCTCGGTAGGAGGTAAATGAATTGAGAATCCTGGTATTTGCCGGTGTAGCGGCTGTGCTTTGGGCCTATGGCGGTCCAAATCTGGTATACAGTCAGTATACCATGTTAAGCGGCAATAAGGTGTAAGCAAATTTGAACCTTTATCCGAGTCGACTAATACCAATTGAGGGCTCTCATACAACGCCTTCGCCCCTATGTGGCAACCAAATCTTCTAATTTAACTTGCGACTACAGGCCCTACTTTTCCCAAAGCTGTTTGAAAGATTGAAAGCTAGTTGAAGGGGAGGAACTGAGTGCTGAAATACAATGCAGCAGCCTGGCCTCTCAATGCCCTTTCGAGTGATGAAAGGTGATTCCTAATTATAACCCTTTTATATAAGTTGAACATTGTCCAATATAATTATCCTCCTCTAACGACGCTCCTAAAACTATCACACTAAGCCTATTACTAGTACTACCTATTTTTCGGTCGTTCTCTATTTACAGCTAAGGCAATAGCAACTATTTCAATTGCGGAAGGTTCAACAGAGGACTTTCAGACCTAGACATTTGGCCCTGACGAATCCATCACCATTTACACTATTTCCTTTGGTAGAATGAAGGCCGGCTTCTTGTTCTGTAAGCCTTTTCTGCATTCCGTCTGAGTTAAGGCTCAGATGTATGCCCCCTATTAGCACTGTGGATACTGATTGGGAGATATAGGCAAGCCTTGGACTAATAGCCGGTCGCCACAGATAGGACAGCGGTACGAGCTTATGCTGTGTGGATTTGACTGGGCAAATGGTAGGAAGGCAGTCAACTTAGTTAGAGGCGGCGGGATTGCTGGAATGTTGGAACCTGGGACTAAGGAATCTCGGGCTATCATACAGGCATTGGGGTTAGGGTACGAGATTCAGCGTCGTGTCTAGAGCTTAGATATATTTCAGCAGTGTGATTCAGACCGTTGTGTGATAAAGGGAAAAATAACTTGGCTCTTAATTCCGGACTCAGATTCTTAACGATTGCTTCTGCATCCCAACTTTTCGGCCTTCCCACAAGGGATCTGCTATTTGCTTGCATTCTATCAAACATCGTATAGATTGGCTTAATATATAAGTGGCTGCCCTTGATGAAATCGTTTTATAGTATTTCCGTTCCACCAAACCTCTTTGTCCTAATACCGTAGAACTATCTCTCAACCTCTCTACATATCCGTCATTGATTTACATCATGGACAAAATTTAGGAACCCTATTTTCATCGGACGAACTATACGGAGTAACAGTGAGCTGGATATCGTTCCACTCCTCAGGCTTCGTGCAACAGCGAATGCTCCAGCCGACCATAGCTTTTTTGAAGCCAAGGGCTTTCCTCAAAGCTCTCTTGACAACTACAGCGACCTGGAACCAACCTTGTTTTCACATCCTTATCTCTACTCTCTTTCCTGGGGTCATAAAGTCATACACTTCTTCTGTAAGTCAAATACTCTGCAATATTCACGCTTTGTTTATACAACTATCGGGCAGATATGATCGATTTTGCGAAGGCTGCAATGCTTACTCCAGTGTTGGGTCAGATGTATTGGTTGGGAGTCACAATACATGAGGACAAGTTGGAGAATGTGGAGCTGCAGTGGAAGAAGATGGTATCATGGTTCTTGGACTGCGATAATGCAGAATACGAAGGGATCCTTGCTGCCCTTTTTTTCTTTTTTTTTCTGTTTTTTTTTCTTTTGTTTTTTGTATCTCAACTATATTCGGTTACAACCACCGAGGCCCGAAAACTAGCGGTAGCGATAGCTATGACTGAAAAAAGCCCCACAATCCAACCCGGCACCAGTGGAAAAAGCCATCATCCCAAGGCCCTCTGCCGTGGGCCCAACCGCACGATCCCGTGAGCAAGAGAGAAGTACAAAGCTGGCTAAGTGGACGACTAAGCAAATCCCCAAAACCCCACAAGCAGGAAACAACAGGAAATCCACTGGCCGTAACCTCCTACCCCCTAAAAATTCAAAAACCCCTCCGAGGACGATGATCAAGGAGGGTACAGTCTAATCAATACAAACCGAAAGAAAAGAGAAACTAAGTATGAACCCATGAGAAAGAAAACCCAACCAGACGAAACATAGAACAAGCTACATTGACAATCCAGAAGGAGGCCGGTCATCACCCTGTAGGATGAGGGCCAATCATAACACGAAAGAAACCGGAAAGCAATTACATCGATCCAAGGCATTGAGTTAGTCCAAGGAGGTAGTGCGATACCATCAACTGCCCTAACTGAGGAGTGCGACCGTGGGCAGTTACGGGGGGCGAGTGGAGCCACCAGGCAGTGAGGATACCAGCCAAAAGGAGGGACCAGAGCCGACCGTAAAAGTGGGGGGCGCCAGCAGGACGTGGGGGTGGCTTTAACCGAGCCGCGTGACGAAACGACGGGACATGGAGAGGGGGTGGAGGGCAAAACAACTTGCTAGAAACAACCGACAAACAGGCCATGCCCAAATCTTTTCCGACCGAGAGACGAGTGTGAGTACCAAGAAGTTACTGACCGAAGCTTTCCCCACGAGGAACAAGCCAACGACCAAGGGATCCTTGATGTCCTAGGGGCAGGAATTTATATCCGTACAACCGTGCATTAAATGGAAATGATGCTTAGTGGTAGTACAAGTTGTAGTATTGTTATGGGTCTAGTGCATTGTGAGATTGTGGTTTCGGATTCTGATTCTGAGATAGAAGTCTACCCTGCAAACCGTTGAGATTACCTTCTCCAAAGGAATATTCTTGGTTGTTTTCTCACATATTTGGGTATAAATTCCAATTAAACATAATCAGTACATGTCTTTAGACCTATGGTGTGGGGTGTTTGTTTTTAAGGGTATGACCGTGGGCATGAAGTCGTACCTTGCCATATGGAGGGACAAAATAGAAATAATCTCGGCGTGAAGTAGCTGATTTACGGCAACCGAACAGCTCTAGGTATGAAGGAGTTTAGAAAATTTGAAGGCACATATAGAAGTGTGATGGATTATCGAGATTAGGGAAAGCGTGGTAAGTGTATGTCTTGGATAGGCCGCTTTGGGCGTATGGCTTTGGGTGTATGCTTTGGGCGTATGGCATTGGGGGTATACTTTGAGCGTATGGCATTGGGAGTACGCTTTGAGGGTATACTTTGGGCGCGTGACTTTGAGCGTATGGATTTGCGCGTATGGATTTAGGCCAAAGCAACTACTGCGATATATATCATGAGCAATGTTAATCTAGCCAAGGGCTTATTATTGTGAGAGATTGTTTCTAGCTTCTAAACTACTATACCTTTAATCCGCAAAGAGCAATCCAGCTCACTTAATCTTAGTACAAAAACAATTGCGGAATCCGTTTAAGAGCTGGGGACCATAACAAAAGAAATCAATTGTAAAGGAGTGTCAACTCTTGAAATTCAAGGCATAAAAAGAAGAAGAAAATGTAGAATGCTGAACAAAAATCCAAATAAGGGAAAGTAGCCAGGTACTCGTCAGATATAAGAGAAAAAGATATAGGCCAACTATGCATCCAAAGCAAGGAAATCATGATCAGGATAAATAGAGAGGTGGGGCAAGGTAAGAAGGGGACAAAGATAAGAAGAGCAAGACATATAAAACGTAGGCGCGGGAGTATGGAAGGAAACCACGAGATGACAGGAGAAGAAATAGGGGGGAGTGGAAACTCTTAATCCTCGGGCTCCTTTTTGACACAGTGAGGGAATTGCTGGAGAGACATGTTGAGGAGAGCTTGTCTATCCATCTTGCGATCAATTCTCTCTATCTCTTCTCAGTCAATTCCTTGTTCTTCGGCGTCTTCCCTAGCGGCCCCCTCGAGATCAATGATAAGACGAGCGTTGCCAGCAAATAAGCGCTTTCTCATGATGGCAATGTGTTGAATGCTGTCCTGTTGATCTTCCGGGCTTGTCAAGAAATCCTTTGGGGTCATAGCCCGCTCAAGCAGCCCCTCTCCAATCACTTGAGTGCTAGCAAGGAAAGGGTTTTCTGCCACCTCGCCGTAAGGCTGACAGGAGGAAGATGCAGAGTCAGGACGATCGGGGTCCTGCCTCGTCCTTCCCAAACCTGAGCCAGAGGTTTCCCCTGCCTCAATCATATCGACGTTGCCATCCTGGGAGCTGCTAAGTATGTGAGGAGACCTGCCCTGCTCCTCCGCTGCCTCCTCCAGGTACTCGTCGTCGTCTTCGTAGCCGTCATCCTCATTCTCATTCTCGTAGGTCTCCTCTTCCCTGTAGACTTTATCAGAATCCTCCCAGCCATTGCTATTCTCCTCATCAAACTGGTACAGGTCGATGAAATCGACATCTTCATCCTCTTCGTCCACCTCCCACTCTTCATAGACCTCTCCGTTGGGCAAAGCTACTCAAGTGGCTTAACTCAGTCAATCAAAGTTCAACCCTTTTCGTCGAGCTTATCCTCTCGGACCATCATATCAAAACCCACATTCATATCTTCCGTGGTCAACCAGTGTTCAGAAGTACGGTCTTCTCCGCCGGTAGGAATCGAGGGATCTGTTTGGGCTAAACAAGTATTAGCAAAAAAATACCTTGCGTCAGATGCGTCGGTGTTGCGCCCTGACGCAAGTGACGTAGCTATTGCGTTCCCTGTGTCAGGTACCCCTAGAATTTGGTTGCAACACACGCAAGCACCCTGTGGTTCTTAGGATACCCGGCAACGCTCTCTCTCTCCTGACGCCATGTCGTGTCGTACTGATGCCCTGTCACAACCTCAGCCCCGGTTCTATTCCCTTCTCTCTCATGACGCCACCGGTTTCACATTGCCTCTTCCACACGCCCTGATGCTGTTTCTCATGTCATCTCCGATATCGTCCCGCACCCCAGTTCTGAATCTCCAGTGTACAAGGTAAACTAGCTAGTAGCCTGAGTATAATAGTTTCTTACTGTTGATTTTCTAGACAATTGCTTCTATATACATATACAACTTGACGCTGTGCTCGACGGCGTTTTCGTCCTTGGAACCCTGCACAAGTACTAGGACACCCAGAGCCCTATCCTCCCCGTTTCCCGATTTCTCAATATATCTCGTTGAATGTTCTCAAATCAATCCGGCTATTAACCAGCCAGCGCCGTTCCCCCTCGGTGGTCAGGTGCACCAACCCGCGGATTGCCCCTACATGAACTATCGTAAACTCTCATGCATCCTCTCTTATCCATACTGTAACAAGGCCATGTATGGCCAAGAGGAATCCTGAGTTGACTGCACTCAACATCCGAACAGCCGCGACCCAACGCACAGCATTCTCACGGGTATAGTCCCTTATTTTCACAAGGGCCACGCACTTTGCTGGCAGACGGCCCCTCAGCGTACCATAATTATCTTCTGTACCAGCCTGGACCCAAACCCAATCATTGCGACTCACGTGGTTCCTGAAGTGTAGGGCTCCCGTGCATCGCGCACCGTGGATGTTATAAACGTCCCTCTCTTGAAACGCTAGAACCGGGATTTCGAGTTGCGTTAGTAGTTCAACTAAGCGTGATTGAAGTATCGCATGATCTTCTGGAAGCTGGCGCTCTGTCGGATGATTATGCCACCTATCTCGGATTAATTCGTAACCTATAATCTCGAAGGAGACTCCCGACACCTCACTAAAATCCAAGACGCTGGACACGTCATCTCGACGTCCTTTCAGGATCCTCCTATGGACAACAGGCGTTGTTACATCACCCGTTGTACTCAGTAAATGTTGCAGGACATCTGCAGAGAGATCGGCGCCGCGGTGTCTAAGAGATTCCAGGTTCAATAACCTCATTCGGATGCCATGCTGACGATTGTAGCTGTGGACAATTTGGCCCATTGCATTATTTTTATTCGATCGTCGCCATCCATTCTTGATTTGTTCCTTGTGCGCTAGCCCGAAAAACTCCGTGGAATACATTGGTATGTTGTCAAACTGGCGTATATGATCAGTAAAATAACGTAGTAGATGTATTTTGATAAAGTTGAAATGCGATTCGCTATGGATCAAGTCTATACGTCGGGAGTCCTCTTCGTCGCGATCGTCGTCAAAGATCTAGAGCCGTTTAGACGGGACCACAGGGTGGCTAATCTTTGTTCTCTGATATTTTATCTCCCTCCGTTGCTCGTCACCCTTGGCCAGTGTACACTTAGTTACTGGAAACTCGAAAAAGATACCTTTGCACTTTTGAAATTGGTCGAGATAATCATCCATATAACCCATTGTGTCAGACGTGTGGCTTTGGTATTGTGTCAGCTTACTGAAGTCGATGAGCTCTCTGACGCATCCGAGAGCATGTTGGAAAGGTATTACATGTGAACTCTGTGGCTGGCGCAGTGCGACTGCGAGAACTCCCAAAATCCAATGCCACAGATTCCTCATCTCCTTCCCTTGCCACTGCGCAACCTCGCGGTAGGCGTTTTTGGGTACCAAAAATCCAGGGTACAGTGGTAATGTCTTCCAAACATCGTCAAAACCCTGCAGTCGGCCGTGTTTCTTGAGAAAAACTTGGATCCTGTCCAACATGTGCTTAAACAATCCAAGATAAACAGTATGGAGCATGTCTGGGACGTGCAAGTCAGGCAAGGTGACCTGGTGAAGCGCATGAAAAATGTTTTGGCCCAAAGTGATACCAAGGCCACGGAACTTGATGTGGGCGCCGTCTGACTTCGAGCCTGGGAACGGTTTTCATACCCATATTACTTGTATCTTGTGTAATCTCTAGCTCAATAATTCTTAATGTTGGTTCCTAATTCCCCGGCAGGCACCTCAAATGTAGGACAGGCGTTGCATTTTAACAAGTGCAGTGTCACGTTTTCTATATGGTTGGCAATCCGTGAATACAAGATTGGGAAGCATCTCTGAACCTTCCCATCGGCGCAATCAATTGGGATGCCATCAAGCACAGCGTGCTGCAGGGGCGCAAAAATTAATTCAAATACGTCTTGCAGTGTGTGGGCGTTCACTTGTCTCTGGTATTGATCTGCTTTGGTGGACTTTGAGAGTTTGGGTGGGACAGGCTATAGTGCGAGAAGCAGAACAGCCATTGATCCAGGGCTGTAGCGCCTGGCCGACGGAAGATTTCCGAGCGTAATATAGACCGGCTACACTTTGTTGTCACCCGAGAAGTGGCTGAGATGGGTCTGATCGGACATCCCAATAATGGGAACCACAGTCACACCAGGTGGAAGTGTCTTCTATAACTAGTCAGCTAAGGTTACCGTGAAGGAGGTTGGGGCGCTGTACTTGAAGGTCCCACCACCAGTCCGCTGTGTGCATTTCCGCATAGATCCTTTCACCATTCGGATTGAATTCACGCCACGGCATGTAGACAAAATCATCTCGGTATGTGATCTGGCGAAGGTGATATCTGACACAATCTAGGACGTTACGATAGAAGAATTCCAGAGTCCTTTTGCTATCATCAACCTGTTCTTCGAACCATTCCAGATACGGACTGTACTTGTCCAAAGACCGGACCTGGTTCTCCAGCATATGCATAGAGCTATAACCTGCTAACGCAGAATCACTGAGGCTACTTGAGAAGTATTCTTTGATTGGTGATTTAGGTACTTTACCCTGAATGAACTAAGACGCTAGTTTGAAACCGTGCGCACTACTGAGTGGTGCCCACGGGTCCTCGCAGAGATTCCTGTGTGCTTGCTCAAATCCGTCGACATCTCCAATTGCTTCTCCGGCACGTGGATATTGCTCCTGTCTGCCGAGGAACGAAGGCGTAGAGTTGTCTGGTATCTATGTATCAGACTCGTGAGCAGTAAATGCGTCGAGATCCTGTCCAATGAGATCGGGATCGGATTCATAGTTTGAATCCTGGGGCGCGCTCGCCTCTCGGTAGTGCAATATGCTTGATTCCACGTCTTTGATAATATCCACAGATGATGTATATTGTACGGTGGATGCGAGAATGATGTCTAGATTTGGATGCGCAGTTTGCAGGTGTTTCTCATATGCGCCTAACCGGTTGTATATTGGTCAGCAGAATGGACATTTTCTAGGCATGGTAGGAGTCAGCTCAGTCTATATCGTGGGCTTTGTGTAGATTGTAGGGTACCTGCACTGCTGTGTTTAGTCAGGAGCCCAACGCGTGTCGATCGCACGGATGGTCAAGGAGCTTAGACGCTCCGAAGAGGAACTAGTCCTCCATCGGGTTTTGCGTAAACGCCACGTGCCATTATCTATAGTTTCTTTCAAGAGCAGAGACCTTGGTGAACAAATGTGCGTATCATTCTTTATTCAAGTTGAATCGAATAATGTTTTTGAGCGTCAGATTTGCCTATTCTTAGCCAACTTTGAACACACAGCTTGATTGTTTCAGACCCTCTAGCACCAACTAAAGATCCCGCGGCGTCACATATCATGAATTAATAGCTTCACTCATGACAAGTTAGAGGGTTGGGGGGAGCAGTTGAAGGGGAAGGAGGAGGAGGCGGCTGCGCAGAGCTCATTGACGAAGTTGTCGATCGGTTAGTTACAGGATCCAGCAGGCTTCTGATTCGAGCCGCAGGCCGCAATTTTGGGGACGGATTCACGGATAGAGGTGGCGAATTAGGCCTGGTATCAACTTCGATAGGAATTGGGGGGTTCGTGAGTAGGGAGCCATTCTCACTGAACTGGTTTTGATAGTATCTCCGCCAATCCGCAAGAATTGACTGACACTGCTGCTCTAGGACCAGATTATCTTTCGCAATTATGTCCCGATCCACGACGGCTTTGGTCTTGTCGTTGAGCCCCTGGTACTCATCATACCTTCTTGCAAAATTGGGGCATTGGTTTAGGCGATTTTCATGGTATGCCCTGGCACTTTCAAAGGCAGTTTCCAAAGGGGTGAGGCTCGCCCTATGCTCATTCCAGCGGATTGTTTCAGGATTCACTCTGTGGCCTAAAGCCCCCGCCAGTCTTTTCTTTTTTTTTATTTTTATTTTTATTTTTTTATTTTTTTTTATATCATATATTCGTTGTTTTAAGGTACAAGAAAGAGCATGCATCATCACATATGGCCAAAACAAAACCCTCAAACACGCAACAAAAACAAATTTCAAACAAAAACCCTAAGACAAAACTAATCCTACTGTCGCGACAAACCCAGACGCAATTGATAGCAAGTAACAAAACCACAGTAAAAATACCAAAATGACATCATGGCAAGCACGGAAAAATATAAAAGAATCCAAAAACATTTTATGAAATTTTACAAACTAAGGAAGAACCGGGGCATTGCATATCATCAGGGCCCTGGCGCGCGTGTCTGTGATCCCTTCCAGGAGGTTACTGGGCGGGAGGAGTTTGGTACGTGGTCCCCCGTTTGGGGGCACCGGGGGGGACAGAAGGGACCACCGGCGGGGGTGGGATGTGGTACGGAGGCATGTCGGGGGGGAAGCCCGTCGCGGTGGAGAGGACATAGCCGGACAAGCCTTTTAGTAAAGAAGCGGAGTCCCAAAGTGGGGACGAGGAACTTAGCGACAGATCCCTTGGGAGGAAAAGGGAGCGTGCTTCCGATCTTGAAGGGCAGGTAGGGACAGCATGGGGGAAATCTTCTGTTCCCGTGCCACAGCAGGGGCAGAGGGTAGGGTCATCTGGATTGTACTAGGAAGGATGTCCAGTGAGATAACTATTTCCGGCTCGCATCTGGTGGATTCTTCCCGCAACAAAACGTGGGAGGCCCTGGAAGGGGTGAGGCGAAAGCGAGGGGGGGAACTCGTATTAGTGGGGGGGGCAAAAGTCGGCCTTCCAGTGAGACAGCAGGTTCTGCCGGAGGAGGAGTTTGAGGCGTTTGTTGGCTTTGGACATGAGTAGGGGATCCAAGAGCGAGTTGGAGCATTCCATGAGGTCTGAGTAGGCATCGTGCACGATTGAGTCAAGGGGCAGATGTCTCCTGCACCACGTCGGAGAGGAGGCCCAGTTTAGGGGGAGATAGTTTGGTTGCAGCCTGGTGGCGTACTGCCTTGCCGACGAGGGGGACCTCCAGTCATCCAGGCCGGGGAAGGAGGGGTGCAATCTGGCGGTCGCCATGTTCTCAGAGGGGGGGAGGCACGAAACCGGGAGGCCAGCCAGGCGGCGGTGATGGGCCGACAGGAGGGATATTGGTGGGAGGCATGACTTAAACGACAGGATGCCCGTGGGGGTCGAGGAGAAGCAGGAGGTAACCCATCTCTGGACTTTCTTCCAGAACACCTCCATCTTGTCAGTCAATTTCACGCTTGGGACAAAAAGGTCAGCTCCATAGAGGAGAACAGGACGGATGACCGCCATAGCCAGGCGGTGGGAAAGGTAGGGGGGAATCCCTTTGGCCGGAGATCCCAAGGAACGGATCACGGCGAAGGCCCTTTTGGCCAGGGCTAATCTTTTGTTAAAGTGGGGAGAAGTGGAGAGCGACGGGGTGAACCAGTTCCCAAGCCATCTGAGAGAGGGGGCGGGGCGGAACATGCTGCCATTTAGCGTGATTGAGGAGGAGGAGACGGGGCCCCTTTGTAGGGGGGTTCTCCAGTGGATGAGCTCCGTCTTGGGGACTGAGAAGGGGACACCCAGCTTCGACCCGATACCGGTGAGTGTCTGATAGTGGCCAGCTAGGAGAGAGATATTCTCTTCATACGAAGAGGAGGAGACGGTAATGGCGAAGTCATCAACATAAGAGAGGACGAGGCCACGGGGAATGGTAAGGTGCATGTGGGAGACGTAGATCACGAAGAGCAAGGGGGACAGTGGGGAGCCCTGTGGTGTGCCGACCGACACCGGGAGGGACGTCCTTGGCGAACCCTGGAAGAGGAGACGGCACCGGCGACTGTGCAGGAAGGAGGAAACCCATTTTACCAGGTAGATAGGGGTGCCTTGGGCTTGTAATTGGGAGGAGAGGACGGAGGAGTCAAAGTTGTCAAAACCTCCTTTGATGTCCAGAAACAGAGTGGAGACTTTGAAGTCACAGTCAGCTTGGAGGGCCAAGACTTCGTGTGCGAGAGTGGCAGCAGCGTCGAAGGTCGAGATACCTGGGAGAGAGCCGCATTAATCTTCGTGGATGAGACCAAGTGAGCGGGCCAGTTTGCCGAGTCTGGAACAGACTATTCGCTCTAGGATTTTGGAGAAGGTTTTGAAGAGGACATTGACACTGAAAGAGGCAGGTGATTCGTAGGATGTTTTTCCGGGTTTGTCCAGTATCACACCATCAGCTTCTTTGAGGGAGGCCGGTAGGTGGCCATGGGCCAGGAGGGGAGACAGGAGTGCGGGTATGAGAAGGGGGTACTTCGAGTGGACCTTTTTCCAAACCGAAAAGGGGATGGTGTCTGGACCCGGGGCCGAGGTAGGGGAGCACGCCCCCAAGGCGGCACTTACCTCCTCCTTTGCGATGGGATGGGCATTAGGGTCGAGGGCAGCAAACAAGGGGCCCCCAGGGTTGGGTCTTGGAGGAAAGAAGTGATTGAGGAGGGCCTTGTTGATTTGGGTTGGGGTGTCGGCCCCGGGGAAAGAGGGGGACCTGACTGAGGAGGTGCCTGAAATGGCACGCTTAGCGTGCCAAACAGAGTGAGCGTCCGTGGTGGAGAGGTAGAGTTCCCAGTGGGCTTGCTTGGCCTGTTGGATGGCTTTGAAATAAGCCGGCCTAGCAGAGCGGGCCTCCGCGGGGGGAACGGGGTCATCTAGTAGGTAGGACTTGCTGGCCCGTTTGGCCGCAGCATGGTATGTCTTCCTGAGTGAGGAGAGGAGGGGGGACCACCAAGGTTATGCCCTTGGCGAGGGGCGGGAAAAGGGAACATTTGTACGGAGGGATTCTTGAACCTTGGAGAAGTTGGTGTCAAACCATTACTCCAATTCGGCGACGGAAGGGGAGGGGATGGGCGGTGAGATTTGCATCTTGTCCAGGGCAGTGCAAGCCCCGTCCCAGTCAAGCCTGACCCAATCTGGTTTTGGGGGCGCTGGTCTAAAAGGAGAAAAATCAAAAGAAATCAAACAGGGAAGGTGGTCGGAACCGGTGGACGGGAGAGGTGTCGACCACTCCGCCTTTACCAGTTGGGAAAGAAAAACTTTAGAAAAAGCCAGGTCCAGGACACCTGGCCTGGCGTGGGCATCAAAGGAAAACCTAGTAAAAACTCAAGGGACGTTCAATAAAGAGAAGTCCAAAGAAGCTGCTAGGTCGAAATAAGGGGAGGAACGGGACATTTCAGTCCTGTTGAAATGTCTGAGGGGATCAGTGGAGGGGTGATGGATATTGAAATCTCCAAGGAGCAGAGTGGGAAAGGAAAAACTTTTAAAAGCCATGGTGGAGGGGACCAAGGGAGCCCCTCCAGCCCGAGTAAAGGTATTGTAACAGTGGGAGATCCTCCACCTATTGGCTGAGCCTCTAGGGGGAGAATCTAAAAACAAGTCCAAGGAAAAGAAACTGTCTGAGCCTGTTATAACCGGGATGACTGAGGCGCGCTCAAGAAAGGCCAGGGAAACGTAGGTAGCGACTCGCGGTTTGAGGGTCTCAGGGTGGGTGGGGGAAAAAAGAGTTTAAAGCCAGTGAAAGAAGGGAGTCGTCCGAACTTAACAGGTGGGGCTTGGACGGCGACAACATCAACAGGGGTTTTCAAAAGCGAAAAACTACTAAACAAGGCAAGAAACACTTTTCAACTGCCCAGGAGGTTGTGTTGTACAAAGGAAATCTTAGACTGGGATGATGACTTTACGGCGTTTTCCCGCATTAGTGGGCACTACGCTGATTCGAGGAGGCAGAGGAGGACAACAGGACCCCCTGGGGGAGGGGGCTGCTTGGTCCTGGGGTGGGTCGAGCAGGCGTCGGGGGCTTGGCAGGCGGGCC